>JANHZU010010601.1:224907-235833 GCA_032468055.1 Acrochordus granulatus | reverse complement strand
TTTTGGATTAAAGGCGAAACGTCTTCTACTTGAGAAAAATCCAGTCCAGATGCCTGTTTTTTAAACTTTGTTGCGATCACTAGAAAGGCAGCACATGTTGTGAGACCCCTATGTCTCTCATACACTGAGATGGATGAATGCTAGTGAACTGGTTCTAGAAAATGGGCTGTGGCACTGGGAATTATCACGTTTCCATCTGAAAGCAGAGAGAGGGCAAGGATATGAAGATCCATACAGTATCAGGAAGAGATGGGTTGAGAATTCCAGCATTTCTCTCTATGAGATCAATTGTTGTGTCATGTATTATTTAAGTTTAATGATGTAAATAATGAACTCAGATTAGAGGACTGCTAACAATTAAGTTGTGCAGGGCACCAAACTAAATAATTCTAAGGGAGATGAATCATACTAATCCAAAGACAATCCAATGTGTGACTGTGTCGTTCTAAGATATAATCAATATTGATTAGGTTTAGTGTATTGTATATGCTCTACAATGCTCCACAATTTGAAAACTATGGTTGATGGCAATCTTTTGCAGACTCACAAACACCCCAAAAGTCATGCCACTGAAATTTGGTGGCACATTAAAGACAATCAGCAATGTGATTTTCCACATTGGGAAATAAGTTTAACTTATCAATTTCACTTAAAAACTCAAACTGCCAAAACTTTAAAAAGAAAAAGCATTGAAAATTACTAACCCTAACCCTCTGATGATGTCACCATGTCAGTATCATGGTCCATGACCCTCAGCAGCTGTAAAAAAAATGAAAATGAAAGTATGGCTCTTGGATCCAAACAGGATGCTTATTCCTGCTTCAACATTAGTGCAATGTGTGAACCCAATCAATGTGGTTTATTCAATGAACAATCCTTAAAATTCATAGCTTAACAAGATATGTGAATCCAGCCATCTTCTACAATCGGAATTAATTTGGAGCATTATTGGATATGTTGGTTTAAATACACTTAAGGTAGAATAAACATATCTCTCCTCCACCCACATCTTTTAATTGATCTTTATTCTTTTTCTCCTTCTTTCTTAAGGAGGAAGAAAATGGGATCCCTGTGTCCAGTTGGGAGTCACTGATGCCATTTTTTTAAATTTTAGCTTTAGTTTAGTTTTTATTCTTTTCCTACTTAGGTTTAAAGAATATAATTGGGCATACTTCAGTAAGATATTGGGATGAAAGAAATGAGCTCAACTTAAAAGTTATTATTTTGTCTTTTTAAAGTTCTATTCTAGATATTGTACGATAGGAGTTTGATATTTATTTTGTTTACTTTTATTTTCTCCAATATGTGTTAAACACATTTGAGTTCTGCTGGGAAGAAAATTAAAGTTTGACACCAACTCTCATGAAAAATTGGCATTGTGGTATAATTCCTATTTAAACATATCTGGAAAAAGATTGGGGGGATGAATTTGGGCTGAAAATAAGACTACTAGCAAGCAATAAGAAGAGAAATTCAAAATCCTTGAAGTTTTACAAAAGGAATGTAACTTACCTAACACAGTCAAATAGTAATGCAGATACTACTTGGTTAATGATGACAATTGGGACTGGACAGATACTCCTTGGTTAATGATGGCAATTGGGACTGGACTTGCCATTGTTAAGTGATATAAAACATAATATCACATGATAATACTGCTTAGCAATGGCAATTCCAGCATTCCTGCTTGCTATGGTTAATTGAATTACTGTGGACCTTTACGTGTGGATATTACATGGTCACCATTTGCAAACTCCTCCTACTTCCACATTGATTTTGTTTGTTGGAAGCTGCAAAGAAGATTGCAGATGGTGACCACAGGACTATGGGATGCTGAAATATCATAATTGTGAACCAGGTGCCATGCAATCAGATCTTGACCATGTGACCATTGGTATGCTGTGATGGTCAAAACACCAAGAACCAGTTGTAAATACCACTCATTCAGGGCCATCTCAGTTTGAACAATCACTGAACAAGTAGTTGTCAAGTGAGGAGCACCTGTACAAACAGTTAAAAACACTTTTAGATTCTTTGTTTGACCCTGGTACCTCAGCAGCTTTTAAATTTCAGAAGTGCTAATATATTACAAAAAGCATTTATACAGATTTAATCAACAATTTATTATTAGCAAATATTAACAAAAATAAATGTGATTAACATATAAGAAATATGGCATAGAATTGAAAAAGATTTAAGTATACTAAACACAATTTAAAAATTTAGCAAAAAATAATTCTTCAGGCTTATTGGATTTCCCAAAGGTTGTTTAAAGCTTGCCTATTACCCCTTTTGGAGGTGCAGTGCCGCAAGCGGTTAAGAGCTCGGCTTGCTGGCTGGAAAGTTGGCTGCCTGAGTTCAAGACCCGGAGTTGCTGTGCAGCAGGGCGAGCGCCTGCTGTTCCGCCTCAGCTCCCACCCACCTAGCAGTTCAAAAGCACACAAGCACAAGTAGATAGGTACCACCCCTTCCGGCAGGAAGGTAACAGTGTCTATACGTGGACACTGACAAAGGCATGTGCCTTTGGCATCTAGTCATGCTGGCCACATGACCACGGAAGTGCCCTTGGGCGAACACTGGCTCTTCGGCTTGGAAACTGGGATGAGCACCGCACCCTTGAGTCAGTCATGACTGGCAGGGTCACCTTTACCTTTATTACCCCATTTAGGTTGGAGATGTAATACTATTGAAGGAATTCTAATACATACATTGTGCTTGTGTCTACTGATAATTCCTTATTGGTTAGATAATAATACTATGCTGAACCAAGTTCTAGGTAGGAAGTCAACATATTAAAGTATATTCTGAAAAATGGTAATATAACAATTTATGAAGACCTCTGGATAAATTGTGCCTGGAATACTGCAAAGGTGATGATATATACTGCTGGAAAGATATCTGTGTATCAAATTCTAAATGCCACTTCAGTAAAATATGTAAAATCTGCCTTGGAACAAGTTTTGTTTCAACAGAGACAATATCAGACCAGATGATTTCATATGGTCTAGGCGTATCTTTAATTTAAAATGATTTGTATAAATACATAATTAAGACTCTTAAGTATAAAAGTAGTAGAACCTCAAAATCCTGGATTCCTTTTTATTCTGTTTTAAACTTTTGATTTCTTTTATATATTTCTTCTTTAGTATTTTTTCAGTTTTCTTTTTTTTTTCACTTAGTTTTGTTCAGGTTTTTCCTTTTATTTATGTCGGATATTCTATAATAAAATTATCTAGTGTAACAGCTTGTATGTAAGTTTGTTATTACATACTCAGTATGTAATAAACATCTTTATATGAATAAAAAAAATAAAAACATGAACGAACAACTTTGGCAAAGTTTACAACACATCATCTTTGACTGTCCTACCAAGACCAATTTCTGTCATAGGGACAAAAAAGTAGAAAAAATGAAGACAATTTTTAAAATTAATTTAAATTAAACTAAACACAGTTATTATAATTAATCTTGGTGTATTTAATATTTGTTCCTGCTACCATATTAAAAACATAATTCATCTCAAACTTTTGGAGATGGAGAGACTTTTGTGGATGTAACCAAGATTTTGGGGAGGCTCCAAGTTTTACACCATCAGTCTATCTCTATATGAACTTTGACCATGCCACTTGAAATACAGGCCAAGATCTAGGTACAGCCCCAGAATCTATGAAATCTTATAGATTACAGATGACAATATCTGGCTATGATTAATAAATATGTTGGCTGAAGGGAATTTTTTTTTAACCTAGCATGTTCCCACAAATGCAGGGTCCAGTTTTTTTGTAAGAACTGAGTGTTGGTCCATTGGTTGTGACAGGAATTGACCAATGGACTTGTTGCCTGAGCCTGATGTCATAGACTGAAAGAGGGTGACTGGCTCAAAGTCACCCAGCTGGTTTTTGTGCCTAAGACAGGACTAGCATTCAGTCTCCTGGTTTCTAGCCTATGCTTTAACCACTAGACCAAACTGGCTAAAGGAACTATGAAATCCAGTTTGGTTTCGTGGTTAAGGCACCAGATTAGAAGCCAGGAGACTGTGAGTTCTAGTCCTGCCTTAGGCATGAAAGCTACCTAGGTGACTTTGTGCCAATCATGTCTCTCAACCCATTCACCTCAAAGAGTTGTGGTGAGAAAATAAGAGGAGGAAGGAATATTCTCTGTGTTCACCACCTTGAGTTATTTATATAAATAATAAAGTTGGGATAAAATAAATAAATAAATCACAGTTTTAGAAAGTATTCTGAGGCATCATGTTATTTATTTCTAGCAGAACCTCTGAAAAAAAAAGGGTAGTAATAGTAACGCAGTTTCCTTACCATCAGTGTGGACTCCCACAATCAGATAATCTCCCATTGCACGAGCCTGTCGCAACTGGTTGGAGTGTCCATAATGCACCATATCATAGCTATAAAGAAACAACCAAAAGAAAAAAATAAAAAAGGAACTCTTGTAAAGGTTTGGCATGTTAATGCTTGTTTTCACAAGATTCCACTATTAGAATGCAGAGAACATCACAGTCCTACTAAACAAAGAGCTGTTCCATCAATAATGCTTTTTAGTGATTATCTACAGGATTGGAAGCTTTCATCATCTGCCCCTTTTGTGCAATGTCAAGAAGCACATACAAAAGGGCTGGAGCTTTCATTATAATGAAGTTCTTTAATCATTTTCCCTCCCTTGCTCTCCTTACCTCACCTGACTACAGTGGTGCCTCACAAGACAAGACTAATCTGTTCTTGAAGAACGCTCTTAGCGCGAAATGCTCTTAAGGCAAAATGAGGTTTCCCATTGAAAACAATGTAAAGTCAGACGATCCGTTCCATGCCCCCAAAAATATTCACAAAAAAATCATTTTCACTGGAATTTGATGTAGAAATGATTGTCTCTAACATCTGAAACAAGTGACCATGATTAATACATGATATAGAGCAGAAATAGAGCAAACTAACCAGCACTTATGGATCTGCTTCGAGGCCATCGCCGCTGAGGCAAAACTGCCTTTTCCCTCCGCAACACCTTTCCAGGAGTATTTTGTGGGCAGTTTGCAAATGTTTGTTGCCTCTGTTCTGAGAGGAGAAGAGACGGGCTGCAGGGGTGGGGCTGGGTGACGAGGGGGAATTTCTGCTTTATTTTGTGCACGCGTGCGTGCTTTCAGAAAAATCTCAGCTTTCACAGGAGGGGGACTGCCTGGAGAACCAATCTGAAGTCTTGGGAGGCTTTCACTCAATTTATGCTTTTTGGACTCAGTGTCCTCTTTTAGTTCACTGGAATGTCCTTCCTTTCGGTCAACTTTAACAAGGAACCCATCCAATGACACTTGCTTTTGCCTCCGCTTGATTATTTTGCGAAACTGTGACATTGTATTGTGATTAAACAGATTCGTTGTTCGTGCTGCTACAGCCTTATTCGGGTGGTGCTTTTGTGCAAAACGTTGCACTCTTCCCCACATTTCGCACACCTCCCTAATCTCCTTTGAACTGAGGGATTCCTCCAACCGTTCCTCCCCCTCCCCCTCAGATGAGCTCTCCTCTACAACCTCTTCCTGTTGCTCGACATGGTGCAAATCGTCGACATTGACCTGCCGTACATTCTGGCAAGGTCAGTCGCATGCACACCTCCCTCGTGCTTCTTGATGATTTCCTTCTTCAGGTCCACCTGAATGTCTTTCTTTTCATCGCCTTTCTTTTTATCACCTTCCATTTGCACACGCCTTTCCGCCTTTGCAACAATGAGTAAAACACGAGGGAGAATCAGCAGAACGTGCACGTGCTCGGTGGCTGTGCAACAATGGAGTAAGCTACGTGGCAGTCAGCAGAACGCACGGACGCACGCAATAAACTGCACGTGGCAGCGTCGGCAGAACTCTCACGTGGAGTCACTGCCTGAACGAGAAATACAGAGCGCGCTGACTGATGATGCGGAAGTTATCGCGCGAAGGTTTCTCGTCATATGAGTCGCAGCTTGTCTAGTGGAATATTTTTTGATTAAATTTTTTGCTCGTCCTGCGGGTTTCTCATCTTGTGAGTTACTCGTCTTGTGAGGTACCACTGTACTGTATTGTACACAGAGAAGGAAGCAAGAAGTTGGTGAAATGAAGTGCAAAATAGCAGGTAAATTACAAACCAAAGTCAGTGCACTAATCTGGAAACCTCTGCACAAAGGTTTCCCCTGCCAGTTGTGTCCAACTCTAGGGAGTGGCGCTTATCTCCTGTTCACAGCCAAGAGAGCTAGTGTTTGTCTGAAGATGTTTCCGTGGTCATATGGCTGGCATGACTATGCACCAAGGCACATGGAATACTGTTACTTTTCCCACCAAAGGTGGTACCTATTTATCTCCTTGCATTTGTACATGCTTTTGAACTGCTAGGTTGGTAGTAGCAAGTGTTGGGAGCTCTCCTCATTATACAGCGGCACATGGGTCTCAAACTGCCAAGCTGCCAAACCTCTGACCAACAAGCCCAGCGTCTGTACATCACGCTAAACATAATGGGGTTTGATTTTGGTTTAATATTAAGCCCAGATGCTGTAATTTATAAACACTTGCTTTATAGCTTAGCATGTAATGCAATCATTATTCAGTAAACTACAGTTAAACAACCATGTTCTGGTATGCTAATGGCCCAGCTTGTGTTTTTAAATCATGATTTATGGCTTAATGTATTTTGCAAAGCCAGTTTAGTTTGCTCTATTTAGTAAACCATGCTTAAATAAAATGGTGTGAGAAATCAAGCAATATATGCAAAATGTTCTCAAGGCTCTCTGTTAATGTTAATCTTATTACATCTTGTCCAAGGAGATGGGGCAGTAAATTAAAAAAAGAATAAAACCAAAGAAAAACAAGAGAAAATATAAAGACATGTATTTTTCTTAATCAAGTTCTATAGGAATCCGTGAAATCCTTCTAAAATTGAAAATGCCTTTGAAAAAAACTCCAGTTAATCCGATAAAAAAATGGCACTTTCAAATTAGTCCTGACTCCTGGAAAATGCCTGCAGAAGTCCCTGCAGTTTTCCTGGCAAGATTTAAGAAATAGCTTGCCATTGCCTCCTTCCTAGGGCTGAGAAAGCGTGACTGGCTCAAAGGTACCCAGCTGGCTTTGTGCCTTAAGCAGACTGGAACTCATAGTCACTCAGTTTCTGGTTTGGTACCTTAACCATTATGTCTGATTAATTCCCTAGTTGATTAAATAAACAAACAGAGAATAGAGTTATCATGATTGTGTTTTAAAAATCCAGACAACCACTAGGCAGCAAAGTGATATTTTAATTGGATCAGTAGCATGAGTACAATTGCATGGCTGTCTGCAGAAGTCAGGCACCATGTCTGTCCAGCAGCAGAAATCAAAATGATCATGCAGAGCAGAAGTCTGTAAACAGAATGGACAGGACATGATCATTGTAGCCCATAGTAGTTGGGCAGGCACCAGCTTCTAACCCATTTTCTCTAATCTTGCTGTCTGAACATCAAGTATGCAATAAGGCTTGTGTCAGGAGAAGATGGAAACCACCTTTCCATCTAAATCAGCTAAATATGAAGCCTCATGTTTGGGTTGAGAATAAGATGAAGGCAACTCTATTGGTATAAGCTCTTAAAATATGATTAGCAAGGCAACTTCAAGCTACAATTACTGAAATTTCTCAGTGCAGAGTTTCATGAGATAGCAGGCACTTCCTAGACAATGTAGACAAAGACTCAGCTTCTGAAATAGTTACTTTTGGCACACTTAGTGTAACTATGCATGACTAGGGCAGTAAGTTTTGACTGCGTTAACACAGAATTAAATGTGATGGGGAAACAAAGACTCAGTCTCTTTGGGTTTACAAGGGATGTTTCTAGTGCTGAAAAGAATATATGTCTGCCATAGAGAGCCAACGTTTAGATACCATATTCATGACTCTTAATAGCTGTGGGGTAAAGAGCAGCATTTTTAAGTGCCCCTTTTCCTGTCTGTAGTACCATCAGGGGGTTGGGTTTTGAGTCCAAAGTGCCAAGCAGAATCTGTACAGGAGCTCCTTTCGTATATGAGGGACAGTGGTGATACACATTTCAAAATGCATACAGTATAGCACACAGGACAATCCAGTGCCTGGAGGGTTTATAATGGGATAATGAAAAACACACCACAGAAATGGAAGAGAACTTGGACACATTAGAAATACCTCTTGGGACCAGACACTGAATCTCTTCCTCCTCAGTATGGGAGTGAATGAAGTAAATCAGATTTGCTCAAGGAGGGCCAGCAAAGGATGAACATATAGACAACCAGTTTTGTGGTGCATATTTTATTTATCTCTTTGCAGGACTAGGTATGTGTTAGGTATAGGGTTAGGAGCATTCAGTCTCACTCCTTTCATTCACAATTACAAATTGTTCCCTCCCTTCTCTCTCTCTCTCTCTGTCTCCATATAGCCTTCACCTGATCACCTGCCAATTCCTTCTCTTCTTCACAAGTCTTTTGCAGACCTTTCAACGGTACCTGTGGGACAGATTTGGGATGTGGCCAAGCGATCATACTCAGGCAGGGAAGCTTATACTAGATACCCCTGGCATCTTGTTCCTCTCCCTGGTGGCTTTTACATCCCAAACTAGGAGCTTCACTTCACAGCAGGCATGGGAGACTTGCGCCCTTCAGAGCCCAAGTCTTCTACTCTAAGCAGCTTCATTTTCTTTAGAGATCCTGATTCTCCTAACACTCTAGCTTATACTTGTAGGAAACCCCAACTTAGATAGGAAGGGGAAAACCTTGTCCAAAATAACTTGAGTAGCATAGCAAGAGGGACAGACAATCACTGAGCTTAGAGGTGCAAGCATCACCCACCCCCTACCCCAAGCAAGGAGTCCTGCTCCCCAGGGGTAATGGCAACTCTATGGCTTTGGTCCCTGAGGCAAGACTGGGCAGGTGACTCAGCCTCATTCTCTGGGCTATGCTCACATTTCCTCCCCCTTTCCTCTGTCTATCCATTGCCTGCAGGTAGGTCTCATTGCTCTAATGGAAGAACCCAGAAGGGGCAGGGACCCACACTCACATTGGGATTGTAGCTATGCATGATTATCAGAGCACATATAAGTGACTCAGGGCACATGTCACATATGTAAAGGCAGATGAGAGTTTTCTTTTCAGGCAATGGTCAGATCCCATATAGTGGCAAGAAGCCTCACCATTGCCTCACACATGCATGCACATACCACACATACATGCACACACAGAGTTGCACCTCTCTTTCTGCCCTCCTCCTGCCAAAAAGCAGGAAAAGAATAAAACAAAAAAAGAATAAAGAAAAAGAAAAGGAAGAGCAGAAAGAGAGCTGAAGGAGAGAGGCTTTGGGGAACAGAAGGTTTCTTGTACATTCATTTGAGTGGGTGAGGTTCTCCGGTGGTGCTGTTGCAAAAGGGGAGTGCAAGAGAAGGTGTGAGAGCCGATATCTCCCAATCTTTGCACATGGGAAGGAGAGGATTGAGATGGGCCAAATCGCTCCGGGAGTAACAAGATCTACAGCATTTCATGCTGTTGCTGCGTGGCTTCGCTGACCACCTGGAGAGAAATGGAGATTTTAGTTAAGGAAAGCCTTGTCTCTGTCCCACACTCCTGGAGCTTCTCTTTGTTAGGTGGATCTTTTTCTTATTCCCACCTCGGCTTCCCTACTTCTGTTTTATAGGGACAGAAGGAAAAAGAAGAAAACCACATCCAGTTATATTTCGGCCGTTGCATCTCCCATTCCTTACTCTCACTAAATCGCACACCAAGAAGGACACCATTTCCCAATGTTGAATATTTCTCCTGCTCCATAATAGTAAGGAATGACAAATTCAAGCCCTTGTTTATTGTCTTTTCCTGAGTTTTTCTATTAGGCAGCAATATTGCTTCCCCTTCTGATTTTCATTAGTGCTCACAGGCCTGTCATCTTACCTCCCCATCACGTGTCTCAATGGTTTTGATGGTCACTGTTTTTTTGGTATGGACCTCAGAGCTCCTCTGCTCTGGGCTGGTCTCTGTAGGACAGAAAAAGGGATCAGTTAATGATGGGTACACTCTTGTACACGTGTCATGAGAAAAAACAGAATCCACAGAATTGAAGCACAGATTCTGTGGCTACAGATGTTTTTATCCTAAACACAGACACACTGTTCTTCATCATTTGCTCACACTGAGACTTAGGAGGAGATGGGTACCATGTTCACATCATGTCCAGTTGCCCCCTGGCCCCCCAAAAATCTTCAAACTGATTTTCAGCTCTGATAGATATAGTCATAGCATCAAGGCAGAACTTGAATTCAGAACTGGAATTATCACAACTATAATACAGTACTTAGGCTTACAAAATGTTTGGTTGCCATTACATCTTAGTCTTTATAAGATTCTTTTTGGACATAAGAAAGAACCTGTTCTTTGTTTTGATAGAATGATGAGAAAGCAATGGCTGTTTGGTTTTGTTTACTTGAAGGTATGTTTACAGTATTCATCATTCTGGATTTTTTGATATAGTAATATACACTTATGATACCTCAACCCAACAAACATGTTAGAAAGAAATAGGAGAGATGGACCCATTCAGCTCACTTACTCATTTCTGGATAAAACTTCATTTTATGCCTGGTACCAAAAAAAATCCCCCAAAGCACCAATTGTAAAGAAAAACAGCTTCAGATGAGACTGATTTGGAGTGGAAGATAGGCTGGGATGTATAATCCTTCCTCCGTTCCACTCAGTTTTGTTCTGAACCTGGCTCTTCTCAGGTGGGGTTTCAAATGCATTTTTGATTGTGGGCTCATTTCAAGAACTTCAGGGCAGAAGGGAGAGTCTTATTATTTATTTATTAAATTTATATGCCACCGAAATCCAAAGACTCTTGGCGGCTAACAACAATAAAAAACAATATATTAAAAACATTTAAAATAAAAATAAACCCCCATTAAAACAAAATAAAA
>JANHZU010010601.1:212476-224807 GCA_032468055.1 Acrochordus granulatus | reverse complement strand
TGTACCTTATTTTGCTAAGATAACAACAGGTTATTTTTTTCAAGCTAAAAACAAAAGTACATAAGCAGAAAGATAGATTACACATTAATAAAACAAAACTACAGTTTCAGAAGAACTTCAGTCCTTCCAATTTAATTTGGCCGTAGCCCAGATGGTAGCAAATGCCAAGCAGTTTCTAATGGGCCCAGAACTGTCATATGACAATTCAGAATGAGCCTTAGTGCCAGTATTCCCAAGGGTTATCTTCCAGGAGTCATATGGCTTTTAAATCCAGTGTCCATGACAACTTCTGGAATAGATTCAGGTCCATATGTCCCCTTCCTCTGCAACCCAACTGGGATATTGTTGATATTAGCAGCATTTGCAGTTTAAAAATGCACCAAGAAAAATATTACAGGATGTTGTATTCATTCACACATGGCTTTAATAAATACATTTTCTACGATCACTAAACAAAATATTTTCCTTCATCTTCCTGATACCATAATGTTGATGATTACTTGCTCTTATCTGATTCCATTTTGTTCATTTATTGGCATTTTCTCAACTATTTTGTTTCTAATTCCTTTACCAAAACTAAGAGGTCTCTTAGACATTTGTCTAGGTTGGCTCAATAATTTTTTGCTTCATATTTTCACTTCATCTCAGAACTCCACAGGCTACTTCACTAAAACATGGATAAACTGCTTAAACATCCCTAGATTCACAATTATGATTTCAACTTGCTAGTATCTTCAATGTCACCTTTTCCTTCAAATGGCACTCTACTCTTGATTGTTTATAACTTTATTTTCTTTAGGTTGTGTTCAGGCAATAAATATAGAATGACTTATCTTATTCCTTGTTATCTTCATATAAATAATGAAATTCAAAGTGTCATGCTGCTGCTGTTAAGAAACTCCATGGCTATTGATATATTTATACAGTTGTTGTTTCAGGCATTCCAACAATAATTATCTGTACAAGTCCAATTGCAATATATTGTTGTCCCTCAAATTAAGTGACTCCTGGCAACTACTGACATACACTCATGTTGTTTTCATGACAATAATGCAGAAGTTGTTTACTTGGATTTTTTAAAAAAATCTGAGTTACGGTCAAACTGACAGTCTATTCTGAGAATTCCTGGATGCCTCCAACCAATAATTAACCTAGTTTGACTCTGTCTAGATTCTCAATTTTAGCCAAGATTGGATAGGTGCTGCCACCATTATAATAATTTGGATAAGAAATGTTACTTTTAGAGATTGCACTTATCATGAAAGCAGTTCCAGAGTCCAATGTGATTATGGAAATAGAGTTGATTGGGTGAACTTAATATAAAAAGTATACAGTGGAACCTTGGATTGCAAGACTAATCTGTTCTGGAAGACTGCTCTTAGTCCAAAATGCTCTTAAACTGAAACGAGATTTCCCATAGAAAACAATGGAAAGTCAGATGATCTGTTCCATGCCCTCAAAAATATTCACAAAAAATCATTTTCAACAGAATTTTATGTCCCTAATATCTGAAACAAGTAACAATGACAATGATTAACACATGATATAAAGCAGAAATAGAACAAACTAACCAGCACTTATGCTGGTTATCTGCTTCAAGGCAGGTTCTGGCCTTGGCTGCTGCTAAGCTGGCTGCTGTCTGGCACCCCCTGTTGGAACGGAGGATCCACTGCTGCCGCCGCTTGAGGCAAAATGGCCTTTTTCCTTTTCCCTCAGTAACATTACTGAGAAAGACGTTACGTCTTTCCAGGGGTCTTTCCTGGGAGGTTTGGAAATGTATCTTGTCTTAACAGGCCTCCATGCTATGAGGGGAGAAGAGATGGGCAGCAGGGGATGGGCTGGATGGTGCCGGGCAATGAGGGTTTGTGTGTTTTTGTGTGCACATGCACACTTTGAGAACAGTCTCAGCTGGCGCGAGGGAGATGAGACGGAGGAGAGGAGGGGGAGGGGATTGCCTGGAGGGAGAATCCAGAGTCTGAAGTCCCAGGAGTTCTTTCTCTTGAACACCTTTCACTTAATTTACGCTGTTTACACAGTGAGAGAGGAGAACCACTGGCTCCATTGTGAGATTTCCCGCGCAAGCTCATCATGAGGTGCTCATCTTGCAAGTTGCCCCTTGTCAACTGAAATAAATTTTATTAAAATTTTTTGCTCATCTTGCAAAAACCTTGTGCAGTGAGGTGCTTGCAATCTGGTTCCACTGTATCTGTACTTAAATGACAGCAACTACAGAATACTTCTACAAATGATGGCCTGATTCAGCCTTCCAAAATTATCACCTGGGTATAATGGAACTTGCTGTTCAATTCTCTATATGGCACTAAAGCTTATAAGGTGCCCAAAGTCACATGACAGTGAGATGAACAGCAAATAAATTTAATAAATAAATAAAACTTGTAAAACTAGCTGAGTTATCTGGACATAAAAAAAACAACAAATCTGATCAGTAACTGAAGAATATAATGATTAGTTTAAGTTATTCCTGAAAAGTAGCAAATAATTCTCTTCAAACAATATTTAAATAAAAGTCAGATTTTGGCTATTGATTTAGAATGTAAATATCGATCAGGAAAATGACAGAGAATAATTCTGAAACTGACTTACAGTCTTTATGCTACAAAGACAGCCATTGAAGCTGCAATAATAAAAAATATGTTGAATTCTAACGTTCTCCACTTTATGTATGGTGACAGAAAAGAAATATCAGGAAATATAGGCTATTTCTACAAAGTTCTAAAAGGGCAATCTTACTTCTGTTATACCTCCCCATTTAAAAATACATTTTAGGCCCATTAAATTTTACCCATGGCAATAAAAGTTAATTTAGAGAAGTGATAATAATCATGAGTAGCTATAAGCAAATGCTGTTTTGCGGCAAAATGTGGAACACAGAACAGTAAATATCTCAAAGTATGTCTTTGCGGGCAACTCATGTTCATAAGCCTATCTACACTCCAAAGTCCTTTTGACATAGCACAGAGAACTTTCCCAGTCCTTTCCCATGGATTAATTTGTTCATTAAAAGCTGCCTGTCTCAGGAACAAGGCAATCGGAAGGTGAAGAGAAATTCACAAGAACTGCTTATTCACCACTACCAACTTACCACTGGAACTGCTGCCAAGGCTCGGTTGCGGGATTGGCAGCCTTGAAGTCAGCTCATCTCAAAAACCTAGTTGATGCAAACAGTCTGTCTACTGTTTTCTCCTGCTTGCACACTTGTGCTCAGAGCCGGTACGAGTTCTACCCGAATAAGCACATCCGGCAGACAGCGACCTCAAGCCTCTCCCAAATGAAGTGGTGCCAAAGGGCGCCTCAAAAGACGCTGCTGGGCGAAAGCTGCAAGTTCAGATGAGCCGACAGCAAACGCTTCCGTAATCCAACCCGATACCATACGCCGCCCCCATCGTAGCGTTGCAGTAAATTTAGTTCTGGGTGGCGGTCCAGATGTAGGCGCGCTAGCTCTGACCGCCAAAGAAACACACGAGCGGCCAGCGGGAAGGAGACGATCCCGGCTAGAAAGGCTGGCGTGGGGAACGTCGAAGGCGGAAGCGTGAGGGGCGTTGCCATGGGGACCTATTTCGGCGCAGCGGCTCTCAACGCCTAGGCAGCGGTTGCCATAGAAATGCCAAGAGAAGCTTCCCAACTACAAGACCCATCTCTCCGGACCGGCACTCACCATCCGTCGCACCAGACGCGCACAAGCCGGGCGGTGGCACCGAGAGGGGAGGCGCCTCCGGCAGCTCCGATCCGCAGCATCTCCAGCGGGCGAGTGCCGGGCGGTCGGCTGCCGCCCCGACCCTGCCGCTGTCACTAGCCAGGCCCTGCCCGCCACGTGATCGGGGAGGAGCCACGCTCGTCCCCCTTGGAGGCCCGCCCCGCGCCGAAGGCTGCTCGAAGCCCGAGCCGGATACCGGTGCGGTCGAAGTGGCGCCGGGTTGTTTGGGGCTGGAGATGTCGGCCGCTTTCTGCCGTCCACGCCGCAACTTATTGGAAGACGGGGAGAATGTCCGTCCACGCAGATTTCACTCTTTTAGTGCGTGTGGCTTTTTGAAGGCACATACTTTATTTTTTTGCAGAATTACACCCTTTTGCACAATTGTCACACTTAGCAGCCATTCATATTTCAGTGGCAGCTGAGACGCTTCTACGGTGCATAAGAACACATCCTAAACAGTGAAGAAGCCAGCAGCTATAGACCTCTACAAAGCACATTTCCAACCAATACACTATTGCCAATCGTCTGGAGGTTGAGCCATGGCAGCTGGACTTCTTTTCTTCTGGTTCCACATGTTTCACTGCTTATCCAAGCAGCTTCTCCAGCCTGAGCTTCCTCCTTGCTTGCCATGACTCAACCTCCAGACAATTCTACTTGGATGACTGAGAATCTTCATCAACTGTTCTAATTTATTTCTGAGTTCTGCTCAGAGGCAGCATTTGTATAGAAATAAGCAGTGGAAGACAGCATCTACACCAAAACCAAAAAAGGCATACTCAGTTGCCAGCAGCCATTTATAATAATTTTATTAATAATTGTAAATAATTGGCAGCCCTGAGTATTAAATGCCAACCTCCCCTTAGACAGCAGAAACCCAAGCTAGGCTTTGGTCCTTATAAGCTAATTATAAAAAAATCTCTATGAAAATAGCAGCTGTGTTTTTTCCAGTTTGCCCAGCAATTTTGATCAACTCTAGTGCAGATGTAATTTCTTGCCCTGATTTTAGCAACTTTAGTTGGTCCTGAAGATGCTGAAGATTTCAAAAATCTATTATCAAGAGTTCTTTTTCTTTTTTGTGCCTTTTGCACAGCCTCTGCCAAACCAGCCACCAGAGGGAGGATCTGGATGCATCTGCTGTTCCTTGCCCAGTTGCACTTCATGAAGATTTGCTGGTGGGGCCACAGGTTTCCGGCTATGACTGCTTTCTTCTTCAGGTTGCAAAGGAACAGCCAGGGAAAAGATGGGGTCCTTAATTCTATAGACAAACATGATAATATGTAATATTAACTTACACGGCTAATTGTAAATTATGTACAAAAGTAGAAGCTTACATTTTGAACTGCTGTGCAAAATAAATTAAATTACAGAATTTGGACCATGCCATCTTCTTTACAACTTTGTATGACATGTTCTAGAGACACGGTGGCACAAGCAGTTAAGACATTCAGCTTGTCAGCTGGAAGGTCAGGAGCCCTAGTTCAAGACCCCTGCAGCAGGGTGAGCTCCTATTATCCATCTCAGCTCCTACCAACTTAGCAGTTCAAAAGCATGCAAATGCAAGTAGATAAATAGATACCGCCTACTTCGGCAGGAAAGGTAACAGTGTCTGTGCACTTTTGGCATCTAGTCATGCCAGCCACATGACTATTGGAGAAACGCTGGCTCTTTGGCTCAGAAATGGAGATGAGCACCACACCCTAGAGTTGGTCATGACTGGCAGGGTAACCTTTACCTTTAATGACACATTCCACCTCCAGATACATCAAAAGAAAGTTATATTACCAAGGGCTTTTGACACTGAACAAGTTTGACATTGAACAAAAGTGACACTAGACAAATTTCTCACTGACCTGTCATAGGAAGGAATGGGAAGTCCTAAATCATCCATCAACAATTTCATCACATCATCACATTTTCCATGAAGTTTAAGGACAGCAAGATCATCCTTTGGTGTCCACTACAAGTATAACAGACTGAGGTTGGATGAGTTTATTCAAAGGTAAAATGTAGTTGGCTTCTTTTGTTTCCATGTATTGTGTAAGGCTAACCAATTGGATAAATTCAGTGAATCACTGATCAGCATGTTGTGTGAACAAACAATCTATGACTGATATAACAATGTTACTCATTAGAACCAGACAGACATTGGTCTTTGTTTTTTGACTGCAAAAGGGCTGGTAAGATATTTACCCCTTATAAAAGAAATATTTCATTCATTATTCAGTTAGGAATAAAAGTACTTGCTCTTTAGTTTGAATACATGGCATCAAATAAAATTTTTTAAAATAGTAAGTCAGAATACAATGGGAAGCTGCATTATCACTGGATAGAAATAGAGAAGCAAAGCCAACATTTACAAGGAAACAAGTGTCTGAAGTTTGTCAAGATAGGATGTATAGTTATGAATACACCTGAATACCATTGAGATTCTACTCACATTATATTAGGAGTCATTATCATGAAAATCTTACCCTAAAGAAACACATAACTGAGCAAACTATTGCTCCAGGTAACTATATATCTCTATTTTAATTGATAAATCTCCAAAGCCCAAGCATGCCTTCTGCTCAAAAACAAAGTATTAATTCTTGGTGTTGTATTTATTTATATCCCACCTTTATTATTTTTATAAACAACTCAAGGTGGCAAACATATTTAACACACCTTCCTCCTATTTTCCTCACAACAGCATCTCTGTAAGGTGGGCTGGGCTGAGAGAGAGTGAGAGGCCCCAGGTCCCCAGCTGAACAGAGGTAGGAGTAGAGTCTGTGACCTTCTCCATACACTACAGAGTTGAAAGAGAGTCTATGACCTTCTCCATACCCTGCTCTTGGTTCCTTATCAAAGGCATATGAAAGCAATGATGCCAGCACATGCATCTGTTTATTATGCTCAAAAGTGATAAGACTAAACTCACCTGGAGATTTACAATATAGAGTTTAGGACGGTATCTTGGTGGTTTGCTCATGCACCATAAATGTGGATACTTTTTCAAAACCTGTTGGGAAAAGGAAAATAACACAACATCTGTTTTTGATAAAAGGTGAATGTAGCTTCTAGTTTTCACAAACATGACAGCATGATATATCTGAATTCAAATACGGAGGATGCCTCCAATGCATAATTGCAAATTTCCCAGGAAATGAAATGGAAAGGGGAGATAAGGAAAATCATCTGCTATTGATCACATTATTCCAGGATTCTGTGTTACCAAGACATCTGCAGGACTTTTAGAAAAATTACTTATGAATTAAGTCATAAGCATTAAGTGCAGTATTCCAGGAACAAGTGGACAACATGCAATCTTTTATTAAAACCCAAATATTACTCTCTCAAATTCAAGGGGAAAATTATTTTAAAGTCAGAATACCTGAAAAAAATGTTCTTACAAGTATGCCAGTTCCCACCTCTACAACTACAGCTAACAATAAATCTATATAAGTTTATATCCCATAATGCTTAACAGAGATTAATAGGAAAATATGTATAGAATTAGAGCCTGAGTTAATGAATAAAATACTTCCTGAGATATCAGGAAGTCTTTTCTTTAAATACAATACACCAAGGTGCATCATATTGATGTGAAAAGTGACAAAAGTGAAAAAAATTGAGAAACAGCAGGTGACAATTATCTTGTGAACTTAACAAGTGCCAGTTGTTGAAATTCTTATGAAGAACTTAATTTTGGGTTTGTATTTAATATATCACAATTCTGGAGATATAGACCCCACATTTCCTGGGAAGGTATTGGGTTGGAGGAAAGAGATCTTAGAGTAATTTAGTACAACTTTTATGTTCTTAAGCATGAAAACATTCTCAAACTCTATAACATATAAATCAAAATTTATGTGTAAAATATTCTAAATATGCACTTTAGCTTTGTTAAAATAATAACTTAGTGTCCCATGGAGCATTTATTAAAGTAGGCCATATCTACTTTAATAGGAATTTTAACTATAGAAAAGGCAATTCTTAAAAACACTTTTCTGGTCTTGTATTGAACACACAGTCTGCTTAAAATGTTAAAGGGATCATATTTATTGGATGCTCTTAGGTACTTTCTTAAAGAAAAGGGGAGCAAAAAAGCTCAGAAAAACAATGCTAATATAAGAAAAACCCAGAGATTGCTCTCTTCTATAGGGTTCCACTAAATCCGTTTTCTCAAACACAATGGAACAATTTCAGAATCCTTTTCTTTTTAATACTACCTGTTGCATGTCATTTTATTTCCAAGGAATAATAAATAGCAAGTCAACAATTAAAGCATATAATTTTAGAAACTAGTAAATTACTGTTTTTTAATTCTAAGGGAAATATTGTATTTTCCCATGTCAAATTATTTCACACTGTATTCATTAACTTTTAGTATACCTACATAAATATATCTCACTGATATAAGGAAAAAGCTCAGCATATGATTTAATAGCCACTATACTAAAAAGTATCTACAAGGTTATACTGAGGAGATACTATGAAGACAGCTGTGTGGTTTCATTTCAACACTTCTGTCTTTGCAAGCTAAATCTTGAAAATGACAAACTAAAATCTCAATTAATTGATCATTAATTTTCAGTATTTTTCCACGCTTTCTATATATAGTACAAAAGAATACATTTTAAACCATAATACTATTGCATTAATGTGCAAATAAATATTTTGTTCATTTTACCTTCAAGCTGGATCCCAAGCAGAGGATCACATCTGCTTTGCTAGCAGCTTCTGTTGCTGCTTCCCAGTTCAAGGGTTGCTGTAAAATACCCTTTTCCCCAAAGTGTACAATAGTATCTCTCAGTTGTGCTCCACATTTATGACATAATCTCCCAGTCTGGTGCCTATGCAAGGCAGTGCGCTCTGTAACATCAAATATTCGCACATATTCACGATTGGGTATGCAAGATGTGCAAACCTGGTTTGGGATGGAATCATAGAATTTATTAGTATTTTTCTACTACTATAATGCACCAAACACCACTTTCTCCAAGTACTCACTTCTATATACATGTTTCCATGTAGCTCAGACAGGGCTTCTCGAGGAAGTCCACTGCGCAAGTGAAGGCCATCGCAGTTTTGAGACACTACGTGCTTCACCTAAAAATAAAAGAAAATGGGGTGAAAACGGAAACAGTATCATAGAGAGTAAGATAAGACATTTTTTCTTTTTCTTTGTCATACACAGTATCAAAATTCTCATAACACATAGAAATTTTTTTCCTCCTTTTCTCACTACAGGTAGTCCTCAAGTTATTATGGTGTTTGGGATCAGAATTTTCATTGCTGAGCGATGTGGTTGTAAAGTATGATTGCATTGCTTAACAATGAAAATCCTTGCAGTTCTGGTTGCCATCATTAACTGAATTCCATAGTCATTAGGCAACTTCCTACAGCTTCCTGTGATCAAAGTCAATGGGGAAGCCAGTAAGAAGTTGCAAGTAGGTAAGTAGCTGCTGCTGGGTAGGGAAGAGAGCAAGGGGGCACAGCATGCAGAGGAGGATGCTCAAGAGACATCGCACAAGAGGGGGTGTGAGAGGGTGCAAGGATGTGGGGGAGGGTCAGACAGATTACACAAAGGAGCGAGGGTATGCATGAGAAGAACATGGGTTAGGGAGAGTGTGTAAGGGATTGCACAAGTGCAGAGGGACTGGGAGAGGGTGCCTAGGTGGGGGAAACTTACCTCAGCAACTTGCAACGTTCGCTGCTGGCTTCCCCACTGACTTTCTGAGGAAGCCAACAGAAAAGGTTGTAAATATGCTCATATGATGAGGGCACCTGGCTACAGTACCCCAGTCAGCATTATTTTTGCTGGGGAATTCTGGGAGTTGAAGCCAAACAAATTAAAGTTGTCCAGGTTGAGAAATACTGATTTGGATAGAGACATCAATATTTCACTAACAAAACCTGTAGAAACATTATGCCAAATGTTGTATGTACAATATGCAACAAACCAAAAAATCTGCTCTAAGAATATGGCCCCAAAAATGCACTGAAAATCAAAGCGCTTACCAGTTTGTTCTTGTGCAAACAAGCAATGCTCATGTGGGTGAGCGTGGGTTCTGCTTCACTCAGATCAGTAGCCCTGATACATGGAAAGAAAAGAAATGTGTGAGTAATAACCAAGATTCAGAAAGAACATAAGGATATAAGAAATGCTTTTGAACTGATTACCTGATACTTCTTCCTTTTTGCAACATTGTCCACACCCCATTTGGACCTCTGTAGTCAGGAATTGAAGCTGCCTATAAATAGTCACAAAGAAAAGGAAACTCTACTTGTTTCATTTCAACAATGCATTGTCTTGCCTGTGTTTATAAGCATCTTTAGCTATTACTTCCAATTGCCATGGAATTATTGGATTGTTGTATGCCACCCAGAGCTGCATTTTGTGAAATAGGTGGCTATACAAATTTGAATAAAAAAATAAAAAACCCTAAAGCCTCTACTAAATTGCTTCTTTGTACCAAGGATACTGCCATCACCCAAAGATCTAAGCCACTCATAATACAATTAACCATCAACTCAGCTTGCCTCCCTTAAATGTTTATCCTGAACAAAAGAACAAACAATTTTTATTTTTATTCTCAAGTTACACCAATAAAGTATGCTGCTTTGGCCCAGCAGGGTCAGATGTTGTTTTGGAAAATTACTTTGATGCTGTTGCCGAGGAAACAATATAAATATGGTAATGAAGTCACCACAAATTGAATTTGACTCAAAGATGGTTGTACAGTAGAACCTCTGATTGCGAGCCTGATCCGTTCTGAAAGAGTGCTTTTAGTCCAAATTGCTTTTAAACAGAAATGAGGTTTCCCAAAGGAAACAATGGAAAGTTGGATGATCCGTTCCATGCCCTCAAAAATATTCACAAAAAAATCATTTTCAATTGAATGTTATGTAGAAATGATTGTCCCAAACATCTGAAACAAGTAATGACAGTGATTAACACATGATATAAAGCAGAAATAGAACAAACTATCTGCTTCAAGGCAGGTTCTGGCCTCGGCTGCTGCTAGGCTGGCTGCTGTCTGCCATCACTGCTCAAGGCAAAATGGCCTTTTCCCTTTTCCCTCAGTAATGCCTTTCTAGGGGTCTTTCTTGGGCAGTTTGGAAATGTTTTTCATCATAACCTGCCTCCGTGCTATGAGAGGGGAGAACAGATGGGTAGGAAGGGGACGGGCTAGATGGTCCCAGGCATGTGTGTGTCTGTGAGAGAAAGTGTGAGTGGCAGGGAAGACAGAGGGCCAATCTTCCTACACTTTGCAAAGAGTCCTGGCTGGTGTGAGGGAGACGAGAGGGTATAGAGGAGGGGGAGGGGGATTGCTTGGAAGGAGAATCTGGAGTCTGAGTCTTGGGAGTTCTTTCTCTTGAACGACTTTCACGTAATTTAGACTTTTTACACAGTGAGAGAGAAGAAACATCAGCTCTGTTGTGAGATTTCCCATGTGAGCTCATCGCGCAGTGCTCGTCTTGTGAGTTGCCATTTGTCAACCGAATTAATTTTTTAAAAAAAATTTTTTGCTTGTCTTGCGAAAATCCCGTGCACAAAGGTGCTCACAATCAGAGGTTCCACTGCATATGGCAAGGTTAAATAGTTTATCTTTCTCTTCCACATCCCAAACTGTTTGGATAAAATAATTATGTATTATACTAGGATGAGAAACTCCAGCCAGCCAGGGAATTCATTTCCACTTTCAAAGAGCATTTAGCTTTCTGTCAAACAGCTCTTGTCTTCCCAAGAGGACAAACAGTGTGTGAGGTATTCACATACTTTACACTTCTTCAGCATTCTTTCCCTATAGTGGATAATTTCTTGATAATCATTTTGCACTCTAAACAAGAACTAGGCTCCTTGAGCCTAATAGCTTAATATACAGCATTATTTTTTTCTGACAATTTGGACAAAGATTGGTATACAGAATTCTACTTGTTTCTATCAGTTTCTAAGGATACCTAAACAGTCCATACTGGTGATCAATGCATTGCTTTGGAGTGCTACCTAGTCACGAGCACAACAAACAGTTAAAAGAAATACTTTCAGAAACAATATCTAACCTTTTTGAATTTATTTAGAAAAGATGTTGCAGAAAAAGTATTTTTTCCAAAGAGATGGGGAAAAAATGAAGACCTTTATTTTTTCATTTTTCCAGACCTTCACAATGCTAATGTTAATATACAATGTATTTTCAAATGAAAGCTGTAACTTATAATGCCAAATGCTCAAAAGTTGTGTTTCTACAGAACACGTTGAAACCAATTATTTCAGCTTATCTTGTATGACTTGGGAGCCTTAAGAATTTTCAAACCTCAGAACAATGTTTCTCTCACATGGCAAGCAAGATAAGTTATTCAGTTCTGAGAATCAACATCTTTTGTTGCTGATGACTTTAGAAGAGATATTAACACAATCTTACCGTACTTATGCCAGCTCCTGTATATACAATAAGATGCTTAGCTCCTCGGACAACAGCAGAGAGCTTACTGACTTTTCTCTTCAATTCATCAGGTTCATCACACACCTAAAAAAAGAGTAAGAATCCCATATTTGCCAAAATGAAAAAATCCACACATTTCTTTACTTGCTTTTGTCCATTCTTCCCCCCTTCTCAAGGAAGATCAAGAACT
>JANHZU010010601.1:193732-206798 GCA_032468055.1 Acrochordus granulatus | reverse complement strand
GGAAGGAGGTTATGTACATAATGCATGCAAACAGTTAAGTCTTAGAAGTTCCAGTCGGCAACAGAAAACAAGTCTAGCAACCCAAACCTGCTCAGTAATATCATAGGGGCCAGCCTCTTTAAAGATGTTTATTGATCATATACAAAATAAAGAATGCTTCATATCAACAAACATACACTATATACATAAATAAATTAACACCACCTCCACTGGGGCTGTAGCAACAAATCCCCAACAGTTATCTATAGATTGAAAAAGGACAATAATTTAGCAATAAATACTGATTAATTACTTGGGTTCGACCATTGTACAGGAGAGACCCAGGATGTGACAATATGCTTTTACACCCCTAACACATGGAATTCATCTCCAGTTGTATCAGCTTTGGAGACAATTTCGTATTATCAAAACATTCCTCTCCATTCTTTTAAAAAACATTTTAAAGCAGTAGTGAAGTTATTTCAATTAATATTTTTAAAGACTGTCTTCAACATTTGGAGAGCAGGGAGGAATAGTCATTGGTTCATTTCATTAAGTATACCAAATATAATTTATTTCTCCATAGTATTCCAGTTTGACAAAGGGTGTAATAAATCCAGAGCAAACTGCAGGTGAGGACAAAGGCAAGTAGCACTTGAAACTGCATGGGAATCCCAAACACCTTTGCATAGCCAGATAGTAACATATCTTTATTGGGATTTAGGAGACTATTCACTCAACTGTGCAGTGCCTCTCATTCATGCAAGTGTCAGCTGCAAGCATCTGGAGATCACATATTGTATATCAGATATGGAAGGACAAACTTAAGTCCTCACTACTTGGAAGAATCTGCCTGAAGTTCACAGCTACACCACTAGGTGATCCTTTCTGCATAGAGAAGGGCAATCCTCTGTATGAGCAGTCACAGCTATTCATTATTGTTAGAGGAAACAGCAGCAGTGCTATTAAACCAGAAAAGAACATTCCTGCACATTATTATTTTACTAACAAAATACAGTTTGAGATATCAGAAAGAGGTGAAAGGCAAGTTGTCAGAAAGTGCTTCTATCTTCACTGGCACAGAAGACAAAGGTACCACTTGAGCACAATACTAGTCCAAGTGCAAGTAATATATAGATATGCCAGCTCTGCTCACTGCTAGATAATAGTGAAATGCTATCCTATTCCTCTGGAATGTGCCAGTATACAGCAGATGAAAAAACTTGATCAATGACAGAAGGAACAGCAAAGTTGTGATGTTTTCTATGGATTGTAGTACATTCCCTTCTGCTCCTGCTCTTTTCTATCCAGGAACATATTTCCCAAGGGCAACATCTGAGTAGCCATCACCCATTACTGACAATCACATTCCCCAGTTCCTAATCTGCAGTTTTTCTTGTATTTTTCTAGAAAGAAAAAGTTGTTTCATTATCCAAAATATCACTTTTACATAATTCACCACAACATAAACCCTACCTTTCCCACCCACCTCCCCAAACCACCATGAGGGTGGAATTATACTTCATGGAGCATCCAAGTAGAAAGTAAAGCTCCCCACCTGTTGCACAACCAAAATGCCCCAATAAAAAAACAAAAACATCCTTCACAGCAGGAAAACCAAACAGTCACCTAGAAAACAAGAACCATCACACTCTGAATGCTATATACCAGAAAAAGAAATTGAGGGGGAAAGGCTTGAGAGGGGAATCTAAGACAGAAAAAATTCATGAACACTAGGAGCCTGACTGAAAGTGAAGGAAGCTGGGAGGTGTGAAGGATTCCCTTGTGTTCTCCCCCACCTCCAACTGGAAGTTTACCTTTGCATTTTGGAGCCAAATTTGCTCAATACATATTCATTTGCTTATAAGGTCTTGCAACATTCAAATGAGGATGTTGTCTCACTTCTCCAGCCTTGAAAAGGGGGAAAGGTGCATCCCTAGAGGAAAAAATGAGTCTTGTGGCACCTTAAAGACAAGCAACACATTATGGCATAAATTTATGTGAATAAGTCAGCTTCGGTGGATGAATGAAGTATTATCCCAAATTGGCCAATTAATACCATGTATATGTTTCTGAAGAAAAATGTTATTATAGGTAGAATAGACAAAAACTAATTGCAAGAAACAGATTGCAATATTACAGCTCAAATATATTTTAAAAATTTACAGTGACCACACATCATTGCAGATAATGTAAATATTCTGCAATGTTTGTATTACCAACTTGGCAGAAAATGGAAACTATAATATTAGTGTGAATGTTAATAAGTGTCAATAAAATTATTTGTCTTTTTAATCTAAAATGAGTCTGGGTATCTGTATTTATAAACATAACATCACAGACATTTTAATATCATCTCATGGATCTGATGAAATAAATTCTAGTCCACAAAATATATTAATAATAGTGTTTAAAGTGCCATAACACTATTACTTTTGCTACAAAAACCAACACAGCTACTCTTGTGAAATTCTAGAGGACAGTCTTTCTTTATCAGAGGCTTCTTTTATGGGATCTAAGAACTAGATGGAAAAACAAGCAACCCAGAAAGAGGAAGCACCAAAAGAAATCTAGCCAATTCTAAGGAGCGAGGACTGCCAATCAAGGAATGTCTATGATATGTGATCATGGAACCGAAGAGATCCAAAACTATTAATTTGGCTAAAAAAAATCCTATTTCAGAAAGGCAACCCCATACTAAGTTGTATATTACCTTGCTTTCCATGGGGCAACAAGCAAATACAGCACAGAGAATCATGACAAAACAACAGGGAGGCAAATTCGTGGGATAAAACAGCAAGCAGCTCAGATGTAAGAGTTGTTGCTCATCCATCCATCCAGGTACCATAAATGCCTTTCATGCAACTCTTGAAGAAAGCTATGGCTAGGAGACCTAAAAGATCAATCCAGAACCCACCTCTTGTCTATAAATTTGAGGGTCAGAAAACCCAAATTACACACTATTTTTATTTGCATGTTTGACCTGAAAGCATAAATATTGCTTATATAGGTTACAACTGTTTGGTTTTCATAGAATCTAGATTTCTTTGGCAAGGATTAGAAAGTGGAAGGCAATGAAGGGAAGAAAATATGTATTAAGGATAGAGAGAAAGATGCAAGGAGGTAGAATGATAGGGGACAATTAAACATAAGAAAGCTCTGGCTCTAGTAATTCTATACAGACCTCCATTGGTTCTTAAGTCTTTCAAATTAGTAGTGATAAGCATACCCCTGAGGAGTTATCAGATTTTACTAGCCTCAGTATAGCTCAGAGCAATTTATTCCACGCAGGTTTAATTTTTAGGATCAGAAGCTTTAGGAAGGCAAGGCTTAACAATAACTGCGACTGTATGCAGCACCCTGTTAACCATACCTTCTAAATCTGAAATAAAAAGGAGTAACTAACGTGGCAATGTTGATGCCTGGTAGAATCTGCAGCCAGTGCAAGTGTGTATTCACATTAGAGTGTCTTGTTATTTTTCTCTTTTTCTACATTTGTTATTCTATGCGCCTGTGCATCCCACAGCTGTACATTGTACAACTCTATTTCTTACATGCAAAGAAAATATCAAAAAATAATGTCAAAAGAGAAGCTGAGATATTGTAAAGAAATGTGGCCCTTCCCTCCATTTCAGGTGAACAGTTTGCAGAGGACAGTGCTCCTGCGGTGGGGAAAAAAGGGAGCTCTAGAAGGTATGATGAAAATATTTTGAAAACAAGTCCTCATTTAAAGCTTTTTTCCCTCCAGACTTGCAGCATACCCTAGGCAGCGGAATTTTGCTAGTTAATAGATATTAGGAGGAAGATTTTCAGGGAATAGATTCTCAGCTGATTTTTCTTGAAAGCTGTTTCTGGATATGTTCTGGATAAGAATTTGCATTAGAATAATTTAAATTTATGACCCTGCTTTAAAAGTCATTAAAGCTGCTTTTTCTTTCTAACCATGAAACCTAGAATTTAGTTGGAAGTTTTTAAAAAAACTGTAAGAGGTTTTTGAACCCAATCTCAGCTGTGGAAATCTCTAGAATCCACTAGCTGTGTCATTATAACAGGTTCTAGTATCTGCTAACTAGAAAATGATCAAATAAGGTGATCTCAAGTGCTCTGAATATGTCAATACTCAATGCTTACCAGCTGTCAATAATTTTGCTCATTCTGATGGCCAATTTTCTAGTTTTAGTTCAGATTTTAAGCGCCCATCTAGGGTCACAGTCTAACAAAGATACAAACTCACATGTATCTTGACAACAACCCATCATTCCCTCCCTATAGATCAATGACTTCTGGTAAGCAATAGAGAAGAATAAAGCAACTTTTTCTTTCTGTGACAACTGGCTCTTTTGGAGAAAGTAGAGTAGGCTTCCCATAAGACTATATATCCAGAAGATAAAGCAATGAATGTGAACTTTTCTGGGTCACATTGGCCATTATATGTTCTTTAGCCCTTACTGAGTTTCTGACTTAGATCCCTATGTACTGCTGAACATGCTAAAACATAGAAGGAAACAGGCAAGGGATAACAAAATCTCTGTGGTATTACCAGCAAAAGAATCTTGCTGGAACAGTGGATCTTCAACAAATGCTACATACAGTCCAACACTAGAAAACGTATTTTATAGACCATTAGTAAGACATGTTGTCAATTCCTTCATTATTTCATGTTCCTACATTAAAAGCAGTGATCCCTTCTACCCCATACCATTGCAACTCTGCATTCAGTATTTAGGAATATCAAGCCAAAAAACAAACTATGGCAATTGTAATATAAGTGACATGATATAATGCAACACTGTCTGCCAAGTATCATTAAGCAGTTTTGGTAACATTTTAAAAGGACTCGTTTTTTTCAGGCTTCAGATTCAGGTAATTTTCTCATGAGACTGAACTTTCAAAAACGGCTACTGGCAAATGCCCAAGAAAACCTGCACTCAGCCCAGGGAAAGCCAAATGAATGCTCACAGGACACCCACACAGCAAAGTGGCCCACTGGCACCATCACGTCACAGCGCCATACAAGACCTCAGAGCACAGACAACTAAATACAACAAGAACACAAAAGAAGCAGATGGGGAATTCAAGAATAAGTCACTTTTGGTACAATTGCAAAAAGATATCAAACAGGACTAGCCTCTTTTTTTGTTTTTTTCCTATGTTATTTATAAATAAAAGTCTAATAATTCTTTATAAAAACCAACCTCAGAGCCACAAAGACTTAACGAGAAACTTTTAAAATTTGCATTTTCTGTCTCCAAGAATATGACAAATATTCTTGCCTTCTCAGGCTAAAAGGAGACTGTTAAATAGAAGTGCTTCACCAAATTTTAGATTGAAACTTAGATCATTTAATAACTATTTAAAATGAATGCTTCTTTTTTAAATAAAGGGCTGTTTAAACTACATAAACTAGTTGTGTAAACCATCACACTAGAGACACTGGATACTCTCCAAACACAGAAAACAACTAGTGATTTTGGTCTTGTTCAGTGCAACACATTAGGCACAAAACTGGCCTGTGGTCACTGCAATACAACCCACTCCTTCTGGTAGGTAGGTACAACAGTGCTCATTCCTGGCTACTTCCCTTCCTCTGCAGCGCAGACACCAGGAAATAGCTGTTTCCCCACTTCCCTCTCCTTTAGGAAAAGTCCCAAGGAATCCCATCTTCAAACCTAAAAGGTGCAAGTAGATGGTAATATAAAAATGGTTAACAAACTACCCCCTTGATACCAAGCAATTTACAAGCAGCAGACTAGGCAGCTGACTCAACCCTGGAAGAAACATATTGAAGTCATCTCTGACAGTAGGTCTTCCAACTTTTTATGACCTTTTCCCTCCCCTTTGGGTTATTCCTCCCCAAGAATGAATTCCATGCTGCTGAAAATCTCTTTGGCAAGAGTACTGAAGTCCTTCAGCTTCCATTTTCAGAACACACTAGGTGGAAGGTTCTGTTCACAATGGAAGGGTTGAATTACCATCAGTCACACCAACCAGAACAAGCTAAAAACAAAGCAACTGCAGTGACAAGCAGGCCAGAATGTGCCTGCATGGGCTAGGCCATCTGGGAGAGGGTTGTGCTTTGGGGATTCCGGATGAGCTTTGTGCCTAACTGCCCTGCACAGACAAGCCCAGGCAGTGCTCGTTTCACTAAGACCGGGCGTCCGTTTTGGATTTAACTATTGTGATAACGCTGGTGGTGGCAACTTTGCCAGGAACAAGGGGCCCCATGCTGGAAGTAAGTGGGCCCCGGGCAGGGGTGACAGGGCTCCGGGCAACGGTCCGGGCGAAGTTCTGCAGTGCCTCATACTTGGAACGCAGGGCATCAAGTTCCATTTTCATGCTGGCATTCTCTGAAGCCAGCTTCTCCACTTCCTGCTGAAGTTCTGCCTTCTGCTTCTCCAACTCTTCCTTCTGTGTCACCCTCTTGACCCGGCAGCTGGCAGCATACCCCCTGTTCTTCAGGGTCCGCCGGCGTTGCTTGAGTTGGATTATCTCTTCCTTAGATAAACCGCGCAGATGCTGGTTCAACTCCCGTACAGACATGGTCACCAGCTCTTCATCTGTCAAGCTGGTCCCATTCTCCCCTGGCTCCCGCTTCACCTATGGAGAGCAGAAACATGTCTGAGTGGAGTTCTGATTGCACGCATGCCCAGCTAATCCCAAATTTTGCCTTACTACCTTCAAGGCTTTGTTTCCTTTGTTGGGGGTCGTCATAACACGCAAACCTTCACAATCAAATTCTGTAAGACAGAAAATGGCTAGATGTTATCAAACTCACATTTTAGATCATTTAAAGGCATCTCAAAATAAGGCATTAAGACTTATTGTCTTAATACTCAGTCTTATACTCAGAGGCTAGGCAAGAAAGCAAGCACCAATATAGGTGTTCTCTACATAGCGTGGACCAACTGAGTGACTTACATGAGCTTCTGACAAATTCTGTCCCAGTCTCTGCCAACCCCACAGCTTTCTATAAATCTTAAGAGCAAATGCTCACGAAGAGGAAGATTTGGAAGTGGGAGGAGCTAGAATAGGATAAAACCACATTTAAAAATAGCCTGGCAGCCAGGGTCCTGTATGGCTGTGCTAAGCCAGTCATGCTGACTCAGCATATTAGTAGCCTTGCTCACAGTGCACGCCTTATACTAGAGTACAGCCAAGCAATAGAGCTGCAGTCTAAGCTGCCAAGGAATTACCCTACAGACTTCTCTTGAGAGGGTTCAAAGCAACACTATATTCCCATAGTTGTAAGGGAAAAATCTTCAGAAATCTCTCTATGAGAGAAAATGAAATCTATTAATTAATCAATTCTGCTTGAAGTATTTCTTTATCTGGAAAACAAAACAGCAAGACAAGATGGAAGGAAAGATCAAGGAGGAGGGAATAATGGGAAACACATAGAACTGTAGAGAACTGCCTATCTCCAGGTTATACTATAATTGAATAATCATTACTGAACACAAAATCTATTATTGTAGTTCTGATAATAATGTTTTATTTTGAACAGCTTTTCCATTGCAAGTTAATAGAATAGTGGTGGGTACACAAAGTAGAAAAAAAAGTCTGGATGGGATTCTGAGCAGCAATACAGTAGTTAAATACTTCCATTCATTTCCCTGTCCAGTTTGCTTCCTTTCACATTGCCATCCTACCAATAAAACATTGGGACTAAAAAAACTGAGAGAGGGCAATATTTTTAGAGATGCAGATAAAAATTTTCTACTTTCTTATGAATTTGCCTGTTCACATACTGAATTCATGTTGCATTGTTCTAAATTAATTCTAAATTTCCAGATAATTAATTATTTAGAAATGTGTGCAACCTGTAACATTTATTATTATTTCAGAAATTCTTCTGGAAAGTGGAAAATTTAAGGAAGTTTTAAACACCACAGAATTATGCTTCTTCATTTACGCTTTTAACATCTATCATATAGGTCTAGATGGAAGGAATTCAAATTATAATATCAAAATTCATACTAAATAAAGCTTCTCTAAGATAATTACATTTGCTAGCAACTTTACATTAGCTGAATACAGACTGTAATCTTAATTAATAATTTTCATTTCCAAAATATTACTGAAACCACTACTTACAGTTTCACAGCAGAATTCATGAGAGATCTTATACAAACACACAATCATATATACAGTACTGAAATCTTGCCACCCACTGTGGCTGTCTGAGTAAACCAAAACTACCCACTCCAATTTCCCAAAGAGAGGAAACCAAATACTGTACTTCCATTCTGTTCTCAACATTCAATCTGCAACTGTGTGCAAGAATACTTACTTTCTCTTAAAGAAGGCCTGATATCGCCTCAAAACCATTGTAGCTGAAGTGGTAAAGGACCTTTACTACATTTAATTACTCCTCTGGAATACCTTAGAAGCCACAATAATTGCTCTTTCCATCCCCCCAAATGCTTTCTAAGCACAGGGGCCCAGAAATACTTCAAATATGGAGAAGTCATCATGGATAGGAATTTTTACCTTTATCTCTTGCTCATGTGCCTCAGCATGTGGTGGCACCTGGCTGATCATATCTGAGCTCAAAAGCTAAGCAGGGCCTGGATTCATGTGGGAGACCATCAGGACATCTCAGAGCTCTGGGGGTAGACATCAACTCAAAAAGCACCTCAGAAGAAGGCAATGATAAACCACTTCCACAGCAATGCCTTCAAAACTGCATGGATGCAGGTTACCTTTTACTCACCAAGCATATCATCAGTATTTACATAATAAATGCCTCTCCCATACTGTCCAAGTTCTTGTTTGCTGAATGTATAAAACATCAGTTCACATTTATAGCAGAGAACCAAGACAAGCTAGTGTCAGCAAAAGTAAAGAATGGTCCCCCAGCAGCACCCCAGAAGAGATGGTTTCAGCGCTTTCCAAGATCACTAATAAGCCAGCCAAACAACTCATATTCCTAGCACACTGAAAATTGCTGACAAGCCAAATCCTTGTGCCCAAAAGACATGGCTACAGTCACTGATTAAAGCTTCAGCATATTTAATATAGTGAGGTATAACGGTCTTAATGCCTTATTTTTGTTTTTACAGGTAAGAAGCAAGTTTGAAATGGTTATTAATCTAGAGTAAGACACATACTATACTGTATAGCTTACTGTATTTTACTGTCAAAAAGTTTAGATCCACAATTTGGGAATCAATATTTCAACCATGTGAGTAACACAATCATTTCCTGGTACCCAGGTTTTCCAATTTAGAGAAAAATTACAAGAGGAAGAAAGCTTCCACCACTGTAATATTGCTTGAAATGTTGGTTAAATAAATGATGGAGCAGACACAACTATATTCACCAATGTATTTATGTTATTTTTAATTCTCCAGCTTTATCTAAAAGCTGCATGCAATCATAGGAACCAGGAACAAAACTGTAAACAAAGTAAGTGACTTCCCCATCCATTAAAAAGTCAAAGTACTCAATGTCTCACCTACACTTCTTTCCAATATAGGTTTCATCTATGACATGTTAAAATACTATTTTAACACTAATGTAAGAGGAATATGAACACAGGCAACACAACAAAACTGTAGGACCAAATATATATTTTATATCATAAATCCAGTACAGGTCAGAACATTAAGAATCACTATGCTACCATAAGTGATAATTAATAAAAAATCCCAAGGAAATGCTGCATAATAGGAGAGTATACAAGATTAACTGCCTGGACAATTTCTTCATAGGGCAAGTACAGCACTTCTAGTATGTATCAGGATCAATGCTTAGGAAAGCAGCTAACATTTGGAAGAGAGAAGATCACACAGTCAGATTGGAAGCTAACTGGGACTGATCTTTATTGTTAAAAGTGTTTCGTGTAGATTTCTGTGTTGAAAAGTTGAAATATATCCATAGGTCCAGCGAAAAAATCTTTACTTGTCCTAACCTTCTAAAGATTAAAGAGTCTTTTAATACAAGGATACAAGTACAAATACAAGGATACTTTTAATACAAATATTTTGATATTTGTTTTCACTATCAGGTGTCACTCAGGTTCCATGCTGGAAAGATTCATTAAAAAAAAGAAACACTAAGGAAAGTGATAATGAAGTGGGAAAAACCTATGAACATTTCCCCATTCTGTATTCAGCCTGAATTAGAATGGCACAAGGTCCTTCTACAGGCCTGACTTGCTGCCGTGCACAGAAGCTGGACTTGTAAATATCCCGCAAGAAGGAATTGGCATCCAGACAGAGACAAACTTGGTCTAATTCCCTAGACTGCTGATTTCTCAGCTTTTTGACAGCTTCCCGAAGAAAGATCACACTGAAAAGTGCCAAGTGCGACGGCTGCAAAGGAAAAAAAGTGCAACCTCGACACATTTTGCCACGAGTCCAAAAGGCCTGCACTCAGCACAAGTGCCGCCAATTCTTTGCTTACAACAGAGTTGACAGCAGAGTGCATGATTCAACATAGGCCCCATTCTCAACATTCCTGGTTCAGCACACTATGCCATCAAACTAGTGTAAACACAATTACATCACCTATTCCAGCAGTAAAGGCAGTACCATCACAGGAAGAAGAAAAGCTTTAAGGGATGAAAGAGAAAATGGGCTACAGAGGAGACTCAGAAGTTGGATGGCATACCCACGTGGGTGGTTTTTCCACAGGTGGAGTATAAAAAGCAATATGTAGGTGAAAGAGCAGTTTCAGCACTATCTTGTTCTCACCTACATGGATATGGCTCTCATATATTTACAGAAACTTACCTACAAGTAGCCTTCAAATTAGCTTTCTAAACTTACATTGACATTTTAGCTAGCACCCTTAACTGGGTAAAAGAATGTTAAAAGAAATGCTTCTCCTGTAAAACTTCCAGAAAGGTACTATCACTAGTGAATCCTGCCTCCACCAAATCAATATGACTGGCCCCAGGCAAAGTCTCCCAAATGTACCTAATGTTTCAACTTGCTTTCCACCACTGATCTCTTACTCGGCAGAATGGAAAAGAAAAAATCTCACTTCTCCTACATATATTTAAAAGACTGTCAGCCTCATACCATTCCTATAATTGAAACACTACTCATCTTTATACCAAAAACAAATCTCTCTCCATAGTTATGGATTTTTGTGTCTAAATAATAAACATTTATTTTATTTCCTGTATGCCACAATTCACACAAGGCATTGCAATTCTGCAAATATTCAATGTACATTAAGTTAGTCAAATAATTTCAGCATTTACTGTCCACTGGCCTATTTATCTCCAATTTGAGGTAAATGAGAAATAGTGGGAGGCATTTCAGTTTTTAAATCAAATGCACCTTCTGATTATTTTTGCTCTGTCCATTTCAGATATGATTCCCTCATAATATTGTAACTATTATCTTTTCTCAAACTAGATGTATCAAATTTTATTTTAGAATCATAAGAAAACATCTGTTGAAAGGACATCACACTAAAGTAGCTAGCTCTTTTCCCCTACACTTACAGATAATTAGTATGCCTTCACTATTCTCATTAATTTATTCTTCCTTTAATACCTAAGCAGTACCAGACTGGCAGAGGACAAACTGCCCTCTGTAGGTGATAATGGAAGAGCTCTGCTGTGAAAATTTCCCAGAAGGAACCCAGCAGAGAACTGGATGCACTTGTTGCACATCTGTGCTTTGGCGTACAAATGAGCAGACCAGAACTGCATTTCTATGTCCTCTGCATTTCCGTGAAACGGTATGCCAAGATCTTTCCCAGAGTCCTTGGAAATACTGTTTGTCTAGGAGACTTGAACTACAACGTTCATTCCCATAAAGCTGTAGCTATGATTTTACTATCCGAAACCAAAAAGTTGATATCTGTGTGCACAGGGAGAGTGTGAGGACATCTCAGCATCTCTCCCATTCACTTCCCAAGGATCCCCAATACCCCGTACACTACCTTTACCGAGTTCACATTAACACTCTCTCCTACCTTCTCATTAGCTACAAATGGATGCAACACCACAGTAACATTAAGGATCAACAACTGTCCTAAGGATTCAAATACAGACAAGTAGCTGAAAGAAAGAGGAGCTGAGGTCACGTCTGCCTAACCCTACAAAATGATGAATCAGCAGATCATCTGTTGGGGTTCCCCTCTTTGTTCGCCGGGCCCCTTTAACCCTACTTAGCCCCATCGCTTTCTGTGCAGCACACACTTATGGGTGACCTCATGTTGATGAGTCAGCAGTGTCTGGACTCTGCACACAGCAGGCTGCGCCGGGAGATGCAACCGGGTAATTTAGTCCACCGCGTCCGCACGCTCCGTGCAATTCCCCCCTTCCTGAGCCCCACCCCGGACGCCTTCGGCCCTTTCCTCCCTTCCCAGACACCTGATGAGTCAGCACGGCAAGCCCTTTCCACGCTCGCAGACATGGCTGCACGTCCGCGGAGCCGCACGCACCGACTTCAACGTGCGGGAAGCAGCTCGCCTCTCGGCCACTTTCCCCGACGGTGAGAGCGCATTCAAGCTCTGTCGTCCGAGAAGGAGCGGGGAAGCGCCCGACTTCTTCTTTCAACGCCCCCCTCTCGCGAAGAAAACTCAGCCACCACGACGATCCCGGAAAGAGAGGGGCCGAGGAACGGCGGCTTCCCTCGCCCCACCGCCGCGGGCAATACGGACGGCCACCCGCGCCGCAGACCCACTCCAAAGGAAGCAGGCCGGGAGGGAGGGACAGGGACACCCAGCCACCCACCCACCTGTCAGCCACGGAAAAAGACGCCAGCGGGCGGAGGGAAAGGCGGAGGAGGAGTGCGGACCCCGCTCCGCCAGGCTCACCTCACCTCGCCGCTCCGCCTGCCCGCCCTGGCACGCCACCCTCTCCGAGCCCGCCAGAACATTCCCGGGGGGGAAGAGCCGCGACTGCGCTCCCGGCGTTCGGGGCAGGAGGCGCTTGCCCCGAAAATAAACACCGCGGGGAGAAATGCAACTCCAGGGAAACCGAGCGTCCGGGAAGGAGCAGCCTTCCCTAGGACCCCCTCCCCATTAATTCCTCCTCCTCCTCCTCCTCCTACCCTTCCTTCCTTTCTTCCTCCCGCTCTTGCGGGGAGGGCTCTAGCTTTCCTCCCCACCCCGCTTCAAAAGG
>JANHZU010010601.1:151972-169895 GCA_032468055.1 Acrochordus granulatus | reverse complement strand
TCCCTCAGCAGTACCTTTCTGGGGGTCTTTCCTGGGTGGTTTGGAAATGTTTCTCATCATAAACTGCCTCCATGCTATGAGAAGGGAGAAGAGATGGGCAGGAGGGACAGGCTGGATGGTGCCGGGAGGGTGTGTGTGTGTGAGAGAGAGAGAGAAAGTGAGTGAGTGACAGGGAAGAGGGAGGGTCAATCTATATGCTTGTTTAGAGTAGAAAAAAGATAAGAATTCAGCAAAAAAAAGAGAATGGTCTGAAATCACTGTCTGAATGATAAAAGCACAATTGTTCCAAATTCAGTGACTGGCTAAAATTGAACAAAATAATCCTACTAGTTAATATAATTCAATGTTTAGGTTATCTCAGATGTGAAATAAACGTGAATACAAATAACAAAAAAAGGTTTAATATGTTGGACTCCCTGATTTACTGAATGCCTGCTGGATCACGGGGGAAATGACATGGTTGCTACTTTCATCCTCAGGAACAATATTATGCACTTTCAGAGTTTAAGCTTTGCTAGTGGATTATCGAAAACCTGGGCGTAAAATTTGACATTCTGTGTTCTGGAATGTTGTGACAATGTCTTTGTGGTGTTGCCTACTCACTGGCTTTTGTATGCTGCTGAGATCTGCGGCTCTGTGCCTAGAATGGGATTTGTAGCTGAGTTCTCTGTTTTTTTATTTTATGGTTCCTGTTAGGTTGCCATACAAACAAGGTCTTCTGTGTTGATTGTCCTATCTTGGTGGATGTCGTACCATTAAAACAATCATCGGGATGAGATCCTGATGAAGTACCAACTAGGAGGTCACCGAACGCTGTTGAGAGCTGTTCTACCCTAGTATCGTCCCCCTGCAGATGGGCTATAACATCTGTCAGTGGAAGGTACGGTGGGTTTCCTCTGTGTTATAGCCGACAGTTTCTGAGCTGCTGACAATGAATTGCACCCTCTTTTATGCTGTCATGTCTTCACTCTTGTATCAGCCACCTTTTTTTCGTTTTGCCTTGCTGTAGATGTCACTAAATATACTCAGGAAATAGTGATTACATGTGAACAGGGGGTAGCTTTTGAATCAGAACTTTGTATTTTGCATATTGACAGACAGTTTTGGTTCATGTGCCCACTTGGTATTTCATCAGGAAGGCAAATAACATAATTTTGGGTTTAAGAAGGCTGCACGCCTAAGAGATGGGAATTTTTATTCTTCTACGATGCCAGTTTTTCTGTTACTAGGATGGATTTACTTTACATCTTTGACAACTGATGGACTGATGTCAGGTAATTATTATGAAGATTGATGGACTGTACAATTAAACAGTATAGATGGCTTATCCTAAGAACATGCAAGATGATAAGCATATAATATTTTTTGAATTTCAGAACTTGAAGGAAAAACCTGTTTCTTTGCTCTCTTCTGTTTCTTGACTGAAGGAGAAATGTATCAATAAATACAGTATTTTTCAGCTCCTCCAATTTTTAAGTCATTAATAAAAATAAAAAACTGTGATTCTACAAAGTGATCCCCACTTAAAGGCATTCTTTTCTCAAATCTACATTCATCATCAGGTACAGGTGGGTTTTTATATTCTCATGATTGTTTTTATATATTTAATACTTTCTTAACTCTGATACATCTCCCAGAATCACTTTTGGTGAGATAGGCAGCCATATCAATTTAACATATAAATAAATAAGAAAACGTCATTTAATGTAATGTGCACATTTATATGCCGCCAATCTCTTAAGCGGCTTACAGTCGACACACTCCATCCCGTTCAGTGGAAAGCAACAGTCAGAGGGGATCAAACTATCCAAGATGGGCAAATATTTCTTTTGAACCTACCAAAAGCTTAATAAATACTTTTGGTGTTTGACCAAATCTTTCAGTGTTGCCAAATTCCAGGCAGGCCATAGAGCAGACTTGTGGGGTGCATTCATCTTTGTGAATCGCAGTTGCCGAATGCAGTTGTCATCTCAGCGTTGTCCGCCCTTTTGCACGGATTAGTGTGTTTGAACTTAGTTGCCAGTCTTCTTTCTGACATCTTTCACTTCGTAATCTAATCTCTTTCTCCGATGGAGCAGCAGTTGTCTTCTTAAGTTTTGCCCTTCCTAATCAAACCCTGAAGTTAACAGAAGCAGGAATTAATTTTATTCCTTTTTACCCTTTGCTTGCATTTGGTTAAAATTGTGCCACAACAATTTTCCCCTGGACACTGTAGAGTTTTCATTTTGTTTCAGTATGTAAAATTATTTTGGATGTCTTTAAACGTGCACCATCCAGAAACATATGGGTTTTAAAGCTGAAATAGCCACAGATCCATTTAGTCAATTAAGAAATACAAAACTCTTCATGCAGAACATAAGATTAAATTCTTAGAAATGACTCTTCATGATTCCAAAGCAATTTTCAGCAGCACTTGTGCATTTCCCCCCTCTTTGTGGTTATGTCTTTGTTCTCAATTTTGCAATATTGTAATCAGGGTTTCAGTCCCCTGATAAATTACCAGAACTCCTTCAGTTGCTTAATTTGGGAATGAATTTAACTTTCTTTGCTTACAAAGCATTTTCATTTGAATTCCAGAGTGATCGGAGTTGGATTTAAAAGCCAGTTTAAATACTTCTTCATTATGAAATTAATTTTTAGCTTCATATTATATCTTATACAATGGTTTTGAATTGAAATTACAGAGGAGCCTCACAAGACGAGCCTGATCCGTTCCGGGAGAACAGAACGCTCTTGGCGCGAAATGCTCTTAAACCGAAACGAGGTTTCCCAGAGGAAACAATGGAAAGTCACATGATCCGTTCCACGCCCCCCCCAAATATTCACCAGAAAATCATTTTCAACGGAATTTGATGTAGAAATGATTGTCCCAAACCAACCAGCACCCACGGATCTGCTCCGAGGCAGGCTCTGGCCTCGGCTGCTGCTAGGCCGGCTGCTCTCCGGCGCCCCCTGCTGGCTCGGAGGATCCGCTGCCGCCGCCGCTCGAGGCAAAAGGGCCTTTTCCCTCTTCCCTCAGCAACGCCTCACAGCGCAGCCCACGGACAGTCATGGAGTCAACTGCACGTGGCAGCGTCAGCAGAACTCTCGCGCGGTTGCCGCCTGAGCGGGAAATACAGTTTACTTTGGATTGTTACAGTGAAATAGAGGCGAGATAGATAGATAGACATGAGTTCACAATACATGACTGCTGTCTTATTTTTCGTTTATATGAAATAATATTCAAGTAAGAAATCTGTGGGAATCAACTTTTAATACGATGGTTAGAATATATAAACTACAAAAACATTTAACTCTTTGTTGCCATCTAGAGGTTATGTGGACTTCTGATGTAAGTATCGTCGTCAATTCCATGCAAATGATTTTCAGAGCTTATACTGTATAATATATAATTATATATTATATATTATATTATACAGTATAGGTCGCTGTCCATTATAAGTGTGCAAATATCAGCATAAATGTATGCTATTAAACGTGTTCATGATAAAATCAAGCTGTCTAGCTTCCTTCCACATGTGTTGTACTACAACAAAAAAAATTATTTGCTAGTACTGTATATTTTGGGAGATATAATTTAATGTATCTGGTGGATACAAAGTTGGAAAAGCCCAGTTAAATCCTTTTGCTATATAGTAATACAATATTATTCCATTAAATTAATTTTTAATTATGTGTATCTCAATCAAGTCTAAAATCCAAAAAAACCTTAGGGAGAAGAGTAGCATTTTGTAGACTCTGCCACAATTGCAATCAAGATGTAATTATTTAATTCTTTGGCAAATTTAATAGAAAATTTAAAGTCTCTGTTTAAATTAAAGCGTATTTTTAGGTTGACTTTTCCAGCTGATTGTTTACAACATTCCACACATGTTCCTCCTTGCTCTTTTTGCTTTGGAATCCTGTTGGTGCTGTAGAATTTATACTCGGAGGAATGGAATGGCATTCCTGAAACGATCAATGATGCTTTTAAAAGCAACAGCAGTTTAAGCAGCATAGCAGGCGTGAGGCAGTTCATTCCAGATTTGGAGATCTTGGTGTGCACGTAGAATATGTTTCTTTCAAGTTTTAGGTGTATTTTTAATTGGAATCAAAGCTATAATTGCAGCAGTCTCCTCATTCCACTAAATTACAAATGCATCTGACTGATAAAATTATATCATCACAAGTTGGGCTTCCCTGTAACAACTACATTAAGTGAGAAGTAATTACCATCTCCAAAATTATATAGCCTTGTTCAGATGTGTCTATTTCTGCCAGCTACATTGTTCATTTATCTTCTCGCCAATTCATCAACCAGGTGCTAAAATTCCTGAATGTATGATTCAGGCCACATGAATGAAAGTGATAAAATACTTATATTCACTTCTTTTCATTCATTTGTTCATTACAATCACATTTATACTGCCCTGTCACACAGATTCAATATGATTTACAATATATAATACAGAGAATCCCTATAAACCAAGATCCTCAAATCCCCCAGCAAAAGAACTATTAATTTATAACCTGAAACATCCAAATCTCAGTAAAATTAAAACCAGAATAGCTTCCCAATACCACCACTAATGCTTCAGCATGTATTGGAACAATACTCTTTTCTCACAGCTTTGTGGAAAGACAACAGATTGAAAACTTGTGGATATTATGAGATCAGTTTTTCCACAATGTTGGAATAATCTCTGAGGTTGCTTGATCTCTTATGTGAGAGAATGCAAAGTATCCCTCCTGAAATGATTGTTCAAAATTGATGGAGGAATCTAGTCAGGAATTGTGTCTTATTTTCGACTAAATTATCACACAGAAGCAAGTAGCAACTGATTTAATGATGGGATTATTATTCTAACAACTAAGAAAGCAAGTAGAATGCTTGGCTTAATTAGTTGCACCCATTCTCCAGGAGAAATATGGGGAAGGTGAGAGCTTGCCTGATAGCAAGACACAGCACTGGTGGTCTGCAAATACAGGTTGAAGTTGAGAGTTCAGGGATCCACTCTACAATCATAGCAGCAAGAGATAAGAGGAGATAACCAACAGCACAAGAATGGGTTGAGGCAACAGCAGAAGTGGATTTAGTCTAGGATACAAGTGTAAGAGACTTCCACAAATGTTCTGAATAGTAGTTTAAAGTCCAAGAGCAGAGTAAATATACAGGAACATAGGTCTGATGTTGGAGAGTTGTTTACAACAGAGAGCATGATCCTAGCAGCTGCTCCAAGTAGTCCCAGCTATGGGTATGATTCAACCTGGTGCACTGTTGTCCTGGCTTCTTAATTAGTCAAAAGTAGATTGCCTTTGCTCCCTCAAAGTTGTTAATATGTCTTGGACTTAGACAACTTGCCATGTGGTCTTTTATAATCTGGGTCTGTTATTACCTGCTCTGCATATGGTCTCTTTTGTCTGCTTCAGATGGTTGATTGCCTCCCAAACTTCAAGGATAACCGCTCTTTCTCTTAAAAGATGTTAAACAGCATGGGAGAGAAAGTCATGTCTTGTGGAAACCCTCACTGGAGTAACCAAGGGCTGATTACTTTTCCTTCATGATTACTCACCAAAACTATCCAGGTAGGAAGGAGCAGAATTACCTTAAAACAGTACCTCTAACTTTCACAGGAATCCAGAATAATCCCAATGTAGGCATCATTCAGGTGAGTAATACACTTTTGGAGCCATGTTCAGGGTTGAATCTGACTGAAAGGGAATATAATTCAGTACATCTAGAGAAGGGAAAATGCTGATGGATATCAGAGCTACTGTTTAGGAAACCATAATTGTTTTATTGACTAAAAACCAAGGAATGGGTAATATTGCTCTTGTTTTTCCCTTTGATTAAATGTATTTTAAAAATGCATAATTGTTTTGTAGTATGTTACCAGTAGTTCTAATGTGTGAAATGGGATTCTGAGCTCTGTATGATACATTAATGTTCATCTGTATTTACATATGCATTATTGTACTGATAACAAGAGTTTTGAAAGAAAGCAACTGAACCTCAAATATTTTCTGTGGGACTCATTTGCACCTGGCAATATTGCCTTCATATTGTTTCTAATCCATGAATGAGAGAGCCTTAAGATATCCTTAAATGTGACTGTATTAAAGAAGTATTTTCCCTATTAAATTGGCATCATCCAATGTCAAGGTTAAGCCCAGGAATGATGAAGAGCAATTCAGCCAGAGTTTAGTTCTTTATTTGCTTGCACACAGCAGAAAGAATCTTGCCAGACTAAACCCTAGAATAAACTCTGATTAGTCTTACCCTAACGGATATATCCTGGGAGATTCTAGGGAATGGCTATCCTTACTCTTTCCTCTGATTCCTATCCTGTTCTGGGCTATGCTGCCTCTTGTCTCACTCTACTTTCTGGAATGTGCTCCCTCCCTCCTGGGAAACTGCTGCTTCACTGTAGTTCATTACACCAGTTCCCCTTCTGTGGGCACCTTCTCTCAAATCAATGACAGCTACAAAGCCTCAAATTTATAACAAAGTCTCTAATTCTAACTCTATAACTTATGACTGCCTCTTACATCAAAAATAAAGCCAGGTGACCTGTAGTGGGTAGAATCAGAGCCATGCCTTTGGGCCATTTCAGGTTTTATTCATTTATTCAATTTCTATGGCCATCCATCTCAATCAAAGATTCTGGGTGGCGTACACTGCCAAAAGTATACAACAATGAAAACATAAAAAAAAAAAACATCCACAATAAATATACATAGCAGCTGAGATACTTGGCCAATTAACAATACAGCCAGGAAACAGGGCCCTTAACACATTCAGTGCCCCAGGCTTAGGAACACAGCCAAGTTTTTAAAGCTTTACGAAAGGCTAGCAGGGTTGGGGCCATTCTAGTCTCCAAGGAAAGGATATTGCACAGAGCAGGTGCTACTGCAGAAAAGGCCGATCTTCTAGTCTGCCAGGTTGATTGGCCGTATCCATTTGCTTCTTGTCATAGTCTGCTGTAGAGAAAAGCACTAGCAGAGTTTGAAATAATTATATATACTGTAACAGTAAAATAGCATAACACTGAAAAGAAGGACCAAACCCGCTTTTCCTCAGTTTCTTTCCGAAGAGTTGGCACGTTGCTTGTATACAGGAAAGAAAAGAATAGAAGATAGATCCTAAATAAAAGTGCTGCTTCTGACTAAGTTCCCTTTTTGGTTTGGATCTGACTTGCTAAAAAACATTATTACAACAGAATGAAATATGGAAGGAAGGACCCTGGAAAAAGCTTAGAAATGAAGGGCAGATTCTGCAATCCAACTTGCCCCCTCTTCCTGCTGCAGTGCAATGATTGGCAGATATTCTTCCTGCCCACTGGTGACATACAAAAGAGGAAGGACAGTAAAGATGAAGAAATATATTAATGGCTTTTTCTTTTTTCTTACCTATTGTCTTCCATTTCTTTTGCTGGTTATTTCTTGTTCTGTTTCTGCTCTTGGAATAATGTTGCTTCTCCCTAAATTAATAGCATGTGTGTCATCTACATAATGAACACATATAACACCACCATTTCAGAGTGAATCAGAATACGTAATAGTGTCAAAATAGGGATGAGTAACAGGGGCATCCAATTTCATTTTGGTGTTGTTTTTTTGCCCACTTAGATATCCTGGGAGAGCTCCCACTTATTTCATTGCTTTGTCTCCTCCACACTTGTAACCTGTAAGGTGACTAACAGGCATGGAGATGGGGCAGGGGGTGAAGTTGGAGAGAATAATCAATGTTGAAGGAGATTCATCCCTGACTAGGGTGGCAAAAATATGCTAAGGCTGCCAGTGAATGCTCAGAAATAGCTTCTAAGTGTAGGCAAAATGACATAGGAGTAAGCATTCCCATCTTCACTGCAAAGTGAGAACCTGTAATGGATGTGTTGGTAACAGATCCAATTGGACCCAGCTCGCAGAATCAGTCTCCCGCTCTCAGATTCAACCTTCTGATCAATCCTGTTTTATAAACATGCATCTAGTGCTCTTTCAAAAGAATGCTGAACCCATGTCTACAAACCCATGTCTGAAGAAGCTCTTTGCAAAGTGTCGGTCAGGTCTCTGGAGCAGCCTAAACCAAAATGGCCATTGAGGGCAGTGCCCAACAACTACAGAGAGTAGATATACACTCTTTAGACTCCATTGAAGTGGCTTACAAAAGCTGGGAAGATAAATGCAAGAACAAGACATTTCAGAAATATAAGCTTAAATTCTTGTGCTTTAGATTTTTTAATGCTTTTTTTTCGAATTAGCTATTTTTATTCTGAGTTGAAATAGCTCATTCACATATATTTAGCGTAAACCATTAGGACAAACACGTTGATTTCTTTAAAATAATTTTATTTAAATACTAATTCATACTGTAGGATATCAACCACTGTTGCTTGTATTATGATTAATTTTGCAAACAACTTCTTAACTATAAGTTAAGAACTAACACATTTCAGGCAAAAGGCATTTCATTGAATTTGTGATAAAGTTATACTGTACATGTCCTTTTTAAATTATAAGGCACACACCCAGTTCTTCAGCGATGTGGTGATCCCCACTACTTCTGGAAATTCTGGGAGTTTCCCAATAACATTTAGGGAGCTCCACGTTGGGGGAAGCTGCCTTAATGTCTGTACTGGACATAATAATTTGCCTGAACAGATATACTTTGATTTAAAAGACAGACATATCTTGCAGGCAGCCACAATTTCTACAGGTGTTTAGGTATCCTCAGATTCTTTCTTCTTGAAGGACTGATGCTAAGGACGATCTGGAAGTAATTGTTTTGAGAAGCACAGCAGCCTTCCTGTTGCGATTGTCAAATACCGTACAATGTAATCACATTTTCAAACAGCTCCCAACAAGAATACCCCCATTATTCTCCACCCAACACTATCATAAATAAATCTTTATTCTCCTTTGTCTGGAGGAAGCATATACAATAGTAGCTGGCAATATCTACCAAGTTTATAAAAAAAAAGTTATGTTTTCCTTCAACAAAAATTTATCTTCAGTATTGGCAGTTTTTTTTTTCTGGTGTTTGAACTGTCTTTTCATTTCTGCTGCAAGTTTAAATTATCTAGGAGTTTTTCCAACAAATCTCGGGTTCAAAATCTATTCCTGAATTCTTCGTATAAGGCCTAAGAGAACTGGATGTTGCAATAAACCAGTTTGTGAGCTATAATTCCGAAGGCATTGCATCTATATCCCAGCAGAGTTCATTGCATATTTTTCAAACCATCCTATTTTTTCCCCTATGGATACACTCTTCTTAAATTCATACTTTGATTGTGTGTCCTTGTCAGCTTTGTAATGAGCCCCAATTCTCTCTTCTTGGAGTCATTTAAGATTCTTATAGCATCAGAGCTGAACATTAGTGAGATGAGACAAAACGGATGCGCTGCGAGTATGCTAAATCCACCATGTAGAGAAGTAGATTCACATAGGTGAATACCGCAATAACCACCTGGTTGTCCCATGGACACATGGCTTGAGAACACTGGTAGGGACGCTGTGGAGAGCCATATTTACGATCAAAGCAGAAAACTGGCCATATCACTGCAGCACTCACATACATCAGGATAGCCACAAATGTGTAAACCACCACAAAGTGCTCAAAGGGGCATTTCAATGTGGCTGTTTTTCCTGTGACATTGAGAGCCACCACTACTACAGTCACCACAAAGCAGAAGCTGTAAACAGCCACACACCACTGGGTAGCTGCATACTTACTGTATTGGCTGTCCTTCACCAGAACGACAAAGATGATGCAAGCTACAAAAGACTGAACAATTTTCAGGAGGCCTGAAACTGTGGCCATGTAACTTGTCACCTGTCCTGGCTTGGCCCTAGTTAAAAACACTTCTGTGGCATATGCCCCAAAGAGGAGCCCTGCAAAAATACTACTGGCAATGCGGAAGTTTCTCACCTCACAACTCTTGGAATCACAGTCAAACTGGACGTAGAGTGGATAGATCACAGCGGCAGTGATGGACATGAGAGTGGCAAGCATGGCAAAGGCAGCTGTGAAATTCCCCCAGGAGATGCTTAGGCAGCTATGGAGGTGAGTGAACTCGCAGGTGAGGATGAAGACGGTGACAGCGAAGCAAAAGCACCAGACCGATATACAGAAGGAGCCATAGGCAGCGCTGAATCCCCCTCGGTGGGCCACAAGGCTGAATGTAGTACATCCAAACGCAGCCTGCAAGAGTCGAGCCACTCCCACCCATGAGGCCACTGCATCCACATTGAGGTACGTCCTGCTTGATCTCTCCATTGCTGGATCAGAAGTCCTAGATTCCCTTTTGTGGTTTGTCCTGGTTTTCCTTGTCCTATCAGAAGCTCAGTGACTAAGCAGGAACTGCCATGTGAAGAGGCTCCATATCCCCTCCACCTAAATCTTTGCTGGCTGTGATTTATGCAGTCGGCAGAGTACGTGTTTCTGACAGCTTTCTGAGACGGAATTGCCTCTGCAGTAAAAGTATTGACCTGTCTTTCTCTGTGCTGCAGTTACAATCCATCAAACCTGCCCCGCCTGGCACTCCTGCTGCATTTCTGTTACTTCTCTTCTCTTACTCTGTCTCGGCTGATCACTTTCTCCCTAGTGACTAACAGGAGGTTTATTTTGTTTCAGTTGCACAGCTGCAGCTCTCAACTACATGTTGTTAAGGGCCAGCATATAAATAGAAGACTATATTAATAGACATATCCAGTATAGAATGAAGCTCCTGGATCATGCAGGAATGAGGAGCTTGTTTTAGCTATATGCAGGATAGCTTCACATATTACTCCTTTCATCTTTGGGTCAGAAATAAACTAAAATAATTTGAATGGCAGAAGACAAGGAATACAGCAGAAAATGAGGATGAGAAGCGCATCTAATGCAAAGGTACAGGTATATTTTATGTTTGCATTAGATGTTAATTGTTTATATTTTTCCCTCATAATACTCAACTCATGGCATATGTGTGTTCAAACTCAGCATGATTGATGGGTGGGAAAGCACATTGGCTGGCTTTATGCATTATGCCATATTTAACCTGGTTTGGTTTTAGCTCTTTGCAGTTTAGAGATTCATGAACTGTAGTTTACAAATAATTTATTTAGTTACCGATCCCACCTATTTACAGATCTCTGGCAGTTTATGGTTTAGGACTGTATATAATGTCCACACAAATATAAGGGGACTTTGGGCCCACAAAAAAGAAATGAGTGAGCTGCTGTGGTCCTGGCCACACTTTTACATACTTGTTTAATCCTGGCAAATGACATTTTGATTTAACAACAAGTTGTGTGAACTTACTCTGCACCTGACAGCAACTGCTGGGCCTCAACTAAAATTTTTCCTGTCCTCTGATGCCTTATATCTCTTTGTTTCATATTGGAAATGCTGATTCAACTGGAAGTGATACTGAATGAATAGAAAATGGAGTGACCAATGCAAAAGAGAGATGTCAAGGAGGTTTGCTCCTGTAGAAAGAACAAATGGGGTAGAACCGCAAAAGAAACACGCAAAAGAACATGTAAAAGGATGGAGAAAAAGGACAAGACCAAAAACTTGTCCTTGATTAAAGCTGAATGAGATTCTCCAGAAGAGAGAAGTGAGATCTTAATAACAAAATTAGGGTATGGATGTGATAGAACCAAGGATGTTTTGCAAGAATATGAAGGTACTGTTACTTTGGCATCATCATGGTTTATTGCAAATACCACTGTAGTCAAGGGTCTACCCTTTCACTTCTCTCCTTCTTTCTCCTGAACAGCTGTTCGTGTGTTTCAGGAGCTGTTCCTGTCTCTGCCAGACTTGGACACAATACCAAATCATAGTTTACTGAATAAAAGGCTGTTTTTGCTCAGCTTGCTAAGACACATATTACAGTTGGCTGGATTCACTTGATCTGCTAAGCCCAAAACAAAAAAAGTACACAGTGATTTAGTTTATATGACATATAATGCCATGGTTTACTCAAGGCTGAGTAATTGAATAAGCAACAATTGGCTGCATTTGCACAAAATTCAAACAGAAAACTTGGCTTACAAACCATAGTGGCTAGGTTTACACAACTCCAAACCAAACAATTGCAGAATAGTTGAGCATAATATGTGAAATTAGTTTTTACCTGTGTTCCCTTGCTTTCTCACAGGCTCAGGCCATAAGAAAAGTCACCCCTTGACTTTCAACAGGTGTTTAGTTATCTCTGTGCTGTTTTGCTTGTTCCAAGAAGTTCTTGCATTCTAAAAGCTTTCCAACAATACTGCAGGAGGTGAAGATGCTTCTAATCTATTGCTGCATACCATCTGATTAATGTCTAAGGCAGTGTTTCTGAGTCTTGACAACTTGAAGAATTGTGGACTTTGACTCCCAGAATTCCTCAGCCAATTTTCTTCAAGGTGTCAAGATTAAAAGCACTTGTCTCGGGCATAGGAACTTTACATCATTTTTTTTCAGGATCACCTCTATCAAGACTGTTCTTCAAAGAACAAAGAAATATAGTGTTACTACAATCCAAATTTACTTAGTTTTCTTTTGCTTTTCTTTGTACTGATTGAAGACAGTATTTGTAGCTCGGGGTTGAATTGTGGAGTCCTTGATATTCTCTGAGCTTGGTTGTTTTCTTGCAGATGTTTCATTGCCAAAACTAAGTGCAGTCAGAGAACACCAAGAACTCTGCTTTTCTATGTCTCCAGATTTTAATTGTTTGTACTTGCTACTTCTTACTCCTTTTCTGGAATAAGAAAATAATGTTGCTTATCCCATATGTATACAGTATAAGAATTAATGGTTTTGTGAAGCCAGCCTTGTTGATTTGTAAACTATGGCTTACGGCTTAATGTTTTGTGCAAACTCAGATCCTTATTAATTTAGCAATTCATAATTAAATAATGGTGAACCCAGCCACTGCATGTATATGTGTCTGTGTGTATGTAAATTTTTTGGGAACAGAAATGAGACAGTGTTCTCATTTCTACCATGGCAATAAAGCTAGGGCAGAGGGAAGTGGAGGGCTGCTTCTTATTTGTCTTCCCATCTCACTCCAAACTTATTGAATGGAAGGAAAAATAGTGTTCACTTTACAGTAGTTAAAGGTACTACCATTGTGGCTTAGAGAACCAATGGTATCCTATTGTTTTTCTTTATTCTGAAATGCCCTGTTCATTTAAGAAGGCCTTCTTATCTCTCCTAGCTATTCTCTGGAAATCTGCATTCAGTTTGGCATATCCTTCCCTTTCTCCCTTGCCTTTCACTTTCCTTCTTTCCTCAGCTATTAGTCAAGTCTCATCAGACAGCCACTTTGCTTTTTTACATTTCTGTTTCTTTGGAATGGTTTTAGTAGCTACCTCTAGTACAATGTTATACACCTCTACCTCTGTCCATGGTTCTTCAGGTACTCTGTCTACCAGATTTAATCCCTTAAATCTATTTCTCACCTCCATTGTATATTCATAAGGGATATCACTGAGGTCATGCCTAAATGGCATAATGGTTTTCCCTACTTTCTTTAATTTCAGCCTAAATTTTTCAATAAGAAGTTCATGATCTGAGCCACAGTCAGCTCCAGGGGATACCAAAACATTACCAGTTGTCACCTGGAAATTCTCCAGGCCAGTTTGACTCTCCTATGTGACAAGTCTACTATAAAAGTATTAGGGGATGGAGCAAGTGATTACTGAGCTGTAATGGAGGTGGGAAACTCTGGTACTATCCATTTGAAAATCTAGGTCCTTGATTCTACATTGAAGGGTAACTATGGTTTTATTGCAGGTGAAATAGGCTAACACTGGAAAAGCTGCAGTAAATCAGATTAAGATTGATTTATCTAGTTAGAGAAGAATCAAATCTATCTGCTAAGATTAGATAGGCCAAAGATTTCCCCAAAGCATTTGTTTCAAAAGTTATCTGAGGCCACAGATCTCTAACAGGCCTCTAAGAAGAATACTTCCCCATTAAGGGCTAGAGTGCAACTTGAGGGTCCTCCTGGACTCATAGCTGCTTGAAGATGCAGATATCCATCTTATTTACCAATTGTGCCCAGTCCTATACAAGAGGCCCTTCATTTCCTAGTCACTTCAAAATTGGGCTATTGTATCACATTCTACATGGGGTTGTCCTCGAAAACTCCCCAGAAGCTACAGTGGGTCCAAAAGCAGCACTACAAAGCAGTAATTGCACTACAAGCAGTACTTCACTATGCTTGGGTATCATCACTGCTCTGCAAGCTACATTAGTTGCCAGTTGGCTTCTGGGTACAATTCAAGATGTTGTTACCTATAAAGCATATGCTCTGGATGTTGCTGAATGCCTGATTTTTTTTTGTAATCTAATGAGTGGTCTTGTGCAGGTGTTACGTGCCCTTTTGTCTTTAATTGCTTTAATGATTTCTTCTTCATTTTTGATTATGTAAACTGCCCAGAGTCATTGGAAGTTGGACAGCTTTGCAAACTTAACTACATAATAATACAGTACGAAATAATGCAACTTTGAATTCCTAAACAAAAGACAGGATATATATCTAACAAATAACATTTCCTAGTGCTACTATAAATGATCCCAAAATGGCACACAACTAAAAGAACTACATTTTTGTGTATCTATCTGTTAAGTATTGCAGATAGCAGATTATTGATTTGTGATAGCTGTGTACACATAGCCTTATAGAATAATTAGATATGTATCTGAAATGCTACTTCAATCTTGCCCTTTTTAAAAAATTATATAGAAATTCTGTTTATAAATTGTTGTATAGAGAATGCCAACCATATTTGAAGAACAGAAAAGTAGCATACTTTTATTACTTTGATATAAAAATAAACATCAATAGTACCAAATATATTATAAGACAATGACAATGATTTCATTTCGCTAGAAAATATAAAATGGATCCTTTAAGTAAAATATATACATTTCAGAGAATATGAGCATATGAAGTAAGAAAGCATACAAAATATTGCTTACCAATTAGGTCATTATTGTCAAAAAGACAAGAGGTGGAACTAGAGGTGGCAGAGTTGAAGATGCTACAATTCTCGTTGGGTGTGACAAAGTTGGTCAAGATTAGAAATGAGTATATTAGAGGGACAGCACAGGTGGGAACATTTGGTGATAAAGTGAGAAAGCAAGACTTAGATGGTTTGGACATGTGTTGAGGAAGGATGAGAAGTATATTGGGAAGAGGTTGTTGAGGATAGAGCTACCAGGCAAAAGGAGAAGAGGAAGGCCTAGGAGGAAGTGCATGGATGCTGTGAGAGAGTATATGCAGGAGGTTGGTGTGACTGAGGAGGATGCTGAAGACCGAGGAAGTTGGAAACAGAAGATTCGCTGTGGCGACCCGACAGGAGCAGAGAAAGAAGAAGAATTAGGTCATTTTTTTTTTAAATTAAAGCTGATATTCAAATATCGATTAAAAATGGTTTTTGCTCTGTATCTCATCATTTTCCAACATTTTTTTCTAGCTCAAAAAGCCAGTTTGTATGCTTTGCTTATCCATACTCCTGCTGTTCTCTATAAGGAAACAAATTCCAAATGCTCAAGGATATTTCTAGTATATACAAAAAAAAAAATATTTAACAGAAGAGATCAAGGATATCCATCATTCAAGTGCAGCAAGAATGAGACAACAAATTGCTGGTATTAACAATAATACTGTATTTCATCCTATCTGATTAAAATAAAGAATAAACATGCATAATTTTTACATCCATTAGCGTTTATATTTCTACTTTGGAAAAATAGTACTTCTGTCTCATAAGTAGTCTAATAACAAAATACATGTCAAACTTTAGAGGTAGAATTACCTTAGAATTTGCCTATTGTATAGGTACATTTTATGTACATGATAAAATATTGCATTCAGTAATTAAAGCAGCTTAAAACAAAAAATAAAATACCAAGAATTTAGCCATCATAATTGGAACTATTTCCCTTGAATGTTTAAATACCCAACCTTAGTTATCAGTTGATGTGAAATAATCTATTAACCTTTGAGCTTCTCCTTGACATGATTAAGCAAATTAGCAAACCTCCAGTTAACTAGGGTTGCATATTTTGTTCAAACTGGGAAGCCAAGGTTGCCAGATTCAGAACAAATGATAATGTTTAACAACATGAGAATATATTTTGTTGTATTAGTTTATTCTATAGAATGATGATTTCCTTTTTCAGATATTCAGATTTTCAGTATTCTGACTAATCACAGGGTTTGTGGTTCTATTATCTGCACAAGGAAGAAAAGAGTGAAATGGCTGCATAAAATGGATAAAAAGTTAATTCTTACCTTAGTAGCCAATGATTAGGAAGTTTTCTTTTGACCATAATATAAATGGTATGTGAATGTTACCATTTAGCTTTAACAATTAGTGCACCCAAATAGCACTGAATTAGTACTGCAACCCCAAGGCAATGAAGGGAGTGCCAGTTTCAAAAATAATTTTGATTAGAGACAGATAACTGTTTTACAGCCAGAGGGTTGGACTTTGATTTTATTTTGCTGTTTAGGATCCCAAGGTCTCTTAGCCAGTGATACGATAAGATCATTAAAGCAAGTCCATTTTTGCTGTTTTTATTTCTGAGGGGAAAACTAAGGAACAAGAAGGAAGTGCTACATCTTATAAAGGCTTGATGGACATGTTCTGTCCTTTATTTCTCAAACTGATCCCCCTTGAAAAATTAAGTAGTTGAAAATTGGCATTTTACCCAGAGTTTTCAGAAGTGCCAAGTGGGGGTGTTTTTGGAGCACACAAATGAGAGTGGGGACTATATGCAGCTTATGGTTCACCCTCCTCTACTTTCAAATGAACTGGGAACTAAATGTTCAAGGTTATATTAGCCAGTAACTACAGCTTTTGCAAAGAATACTATTGGTAGTATGGTTGAATATGTAAAAATAATGGACAATAAGAAGTTATACACAGCTTTAAACATGTTTTTGCAACCTATAATGAAAATGTGTGTGAAAGATTTCCTGTGTCCTCAATTTATAACAAAAAGTTCTTATCTTAGCAATGAACAATCCCATTAAAATCAGAAAACATGGTAGTCTTATAGATTCAATCAACATGTTAGATCTTCCCTGCTATGACACTCTTTTTCTCATGCATACCTTCATATTGTAAGATAATACAACATTTAGACAAGGCTATATGAAAAGGAAAATACAGGAAATGAACCCCTTTGTAAAACAAATTATAGAACTCCATTGTTAAGAGATACAGATTTAACTAACCTAAGTTTCTCTTTGTAATTAAAGACGTTAGGACAAGTTAGGTCACAAACTTCCCATAGATCTATAAAAATGAACATTTTAAACTACAACATCTGAAGTTAAAAATGGAATGACAAATATCATTTTCCATCAGTAAAATTCTTAGAGCTAAAGCAACAGTGATGGTCAAATACAATAAAGCCAAGAAGTAGTAGAATCAAGGGATAGCCAGGATCTAGAGATGCGCAATTATGCTCCCAAATCTGCAGAGATAGCTGAGCAGCAACTTGGGGTCTCTGGAGTCATAATTTGCAAAGCATGAAGAGTTACAAAGTACCAGCAACCATATTCCTCCAGTATGTCTGCAGATGGATATGCTTCTCTGGATCTTGGCTCGTTTGACATATAAAACAGTATTTGAAAAATACACATATTTGGTAAAAACAACAACCCTGAATTCTAAATAAAAATATACTATATATTTTTTGCAGTATGTATGCTTTTATGAACATGTAGATGCACAAAATCTTTTAGTCAATCCATATACATATACTGAACTTAGAACCATAATTATAAACTATTGCTAAAATTCATTAGACATTTCTCAATATTAAAATCTTGATCTGTAGACAAAATTGTAATATTCAGAAGTTTATCTTCAACACATTTGTAGCAGTCACTACTATAGTCCCTGATTATGCAAAGATTTTGTGTTTTTTAAGTTCTAATCATATATGAAGTATTTC
>JANHZU010010601.1:113306-125908 GCA_032468055.1 Acrochordus granulatus | reverse complement strand
GGTGAAAGAGGAGAGTGCAAAAGCTGGCTTGAAACTCAACATTAAAAAAACGAAGATCATGGCAACCGGTCCCATCAGCCATGGCAAACCTAGACAGTGTAGTAAGAAGCAGAGACACATCCCCTTGCCGACAAAGGTCCACATAGTCAAGGCTATGGTTTTCCCAATCACAGTCGTATTGTATGGCTGTGAGAACTGGATCATAAGGAAAGTGAGCATCGAAGAAGTGATGCCTTTGAATTGTGGTGCTGGAGAAGACTACTGAGGGTCCCTTGGATGGCAAGGAGATCAAACCAATCAATCCTACAAGAAATCAGCTTTGTATATTGGACAGATACTGAAACTGAAGCTCAAATACTTTAGCCACATCATGCAAAGAGAGGACTCACTGGAAAAGACAGTGATGTTGAGAAAGATTGAAGGCAAAAGGAGAAGGGGATGGCAGAGGATGAGATGGTTTGATACCATGGATTGGTTTGATACCACAATGAGTATGGATTTGGGTGGACTCCAGGAGGCAGTGCAGGACAGGCAGGCCTGGCATGCTATGGTCCATTGGGTTGCAAAGAATCGGACATGACTGAACAACTGAACCCAACAATTAGTTGCCGCTGCTTATTGGATGGGTATTTGAAAGGCTCCTCTACTGCAGAGTTCTAGATGTTGGCTCCACAGACCCATCCAAATTGTCTCATTGCTGGAAAGTGCTCAGTTTCAGCACCTCCTAACAACATCATGACACATAGGACACTTCTGTACGATTGATTTGAGTACCTGAACTCAGCCAACTTCTTCTTTATTCATAGTTGTTGCACAAAAGTCAGGTTTTCAAATATATTGCCAAATTCTAGTAACTATTAATATTTAACCACTGTTTAAACTATTTGTTCTTTAAAAACACATTATAAATTATGCTCCTTCAGTTTAAAAACTATCATGATAATCACCTTCTGTGTGCTTTATGATTTCAAACAGTTCTCTGATGTTTGTCCAGAAATGCCTAAAATGCCTTTTCCAAAAAATACCTTATATCATTAATCTTTTTTCTGAAGAAAGTTTATGCTGTACACAGGGAAATAATCCAGTAATGTCTACTGAGTGCATCTTTCTGGATTTCAGACCTGTGCAAGAGGTAGGGCATAGATGGTGGAAAAATACTTTGCTGAGGTCTATCAAGCAGGTCTACTTAACTCTTCTACCATTTTGCTGTCTTCCTCATAGGATGACCTCAGATACTTTCCAGATTCTCAAAAAACTACTTCAGAATAATTGTGGCACCTCAAATTATACACTGCAAGCTCTCATTTTATCATTTTAGCAAAATCAAACTGCTAAGTCTTTGGAATTCACATGGCATGCATAAGCATCTATTCCTAACCATGATGATGTTAAAATGATGAAATGCCAGATGCTCCACCCTTTTGTAGTTGCTTCATGGTGTCACATGCAAGTAGATAAACAGCAGAGTTGAATATTTCATCACTTGCCTCCCCCTCCCCTGTCTCATGGCAAACTCAAATATACAGAAGTAACCAGAGAATATAAAACTAAGTTGAATTAAGTTGGATCTTCCACTTGGATATTTTGGATGTTTTGCTTTGTTGTTTATCAAAGAAACAATAATATCAAACTATATAAAAATACAAGTCTCAAATGTATTCTCCAAATTATCTCAACAAATAGTAATAATACTATACGTGATATATACAGTACTTTACATTATAAAAGGAAGGAGCCTAGAAATTTATTTTGTAAAAGAACTCTTGGGAAAATTTGAAATTTGCTTCAAAGTCTGTTAAAAGAAGAATAGTTTGATATGTTAGCCATAAAAGCTAGCTGGGTAATCTTGGGCCAGTCACTCTCTCTCATGTTAACCCACCTCACAGGGTTGCTTTTATGGGGAAAATAGGAAGAGGAAGGTGCATTGGATACATTCACCACCTTGAGTTATTTGTAAAATAATAAAGGTGAGATACAAATAAATGAATGTTGTGTTAATTATATTTTAAGATAACAAGATAATTAAGATAATTATATAGTTTTGAAAACATTGGTAAGACAAGGATGACAATTGACAATGGATGATAGTCCAACACTATCTGGGCAACTATAATTCATTCAGTTCAGTCCTCTGTCGTCCTCTGGCATTGATTCTTTACGATTCCAGAAAAAAAGCCTTTAATGTCACATCCTACCAACTTTTTTCCACTGGAGATGTAACAGACCAGCTATGACATCTTGTATGCAAAGTTTGGGTTTGAGTTATAGGTCCTTTAGCTAAGTCTTTTGAGCTTTGATTTATGCTGATGAAGTTAAAAGAGAATGGGGAGGTAAAACATTTTTTTAGTGGTGAACAGAGGCAAAACAGTTTAGCTTTGCTAAGGGTGGGTGATAAATGAAATTCAAGAGTTATTTTATGAATCAATGGAAGAAGTGAGAATTGAAAAGTGTGTAGTTACTTCTTCTCTGATGAATGTATCTCTTTTTTGCTGAACTGTAATGAGCTCCAAGTGGTAGTCCTTTCCCCCTCTTCTGTGCCCTGATGCTTCTAATTTTATCCAAATATTTCAAATTAGAAGTAGTGCTGGATATGAATGTAACCTTTCATTTCTTTACAACAGTTCTGATGACTGTATCAAATACCTTTGAAAACTGGAGTCATTGCCTGAATCGTACAACATGGATAACTGAGCTCAAGTTACTTCAAAGAGTGTTCTTCTTACAGAAGTCATCTAGTTCTTATAAAGATGTGCCACTTTCAGACACAAAATGGAAAACATCTGTACGCTTCAGAGAAGAACATTGGCCATCTCAGATTTAGAGTGGGTGAGGAAAAAGCTCTGGCTGTACAGCCTTCTTAAATACATACCAGTTGGTTTTCATGAACTGTGCCTTTTCAGTTTATTAGAAGGACGAATCATTTTTCAGTATCTTCAGAAAAATGTAATTTATGATAACTCTTTATTCTGGCAAGTTTTAAAGGAATGATCTTTTGAAAGTGTGGTTTGCCTCTGAATCACTCATTGTCTGAACTGGGCAAAGAGCAAAATGGTTCACTCTGTTCCTCATTTTATTATTATTCTCAACTGACTACCATACATTGAGAGTTGAATTTTATTTTGACACTGGTAAGAATACACAGTCTCCATTGATATACTGAGGGCTGTTTTAATACCAAGCACTATGGTATTTATGTGTGTGTTGTTACCACTGTGCTCAACAGTTCCTGTCACTCAAGGTGGCTATCTTACTCTACCAAACAGTTCATGCTGCTCCCTGACTAGCAGCAGTTCTCCAGGCCTTTCTCAGCCTAGCCGTATGAAGTCCTTTAACTAAAGAAACAGGGAAATTCTGACCCCTGAGCCTAACAGGGCCTCCCAGCCAGGCCCTTTTCCCTTCCCACAGTCACTTCTGATCCCTTGTTATTGCAGATTTAAAGTAAACCTGTTCATGGAGTCCAAATGCCTCAGTTGTGAAATGCAATACTTAGCAATCTACAGGCCAGTACATGAGTACAGTTCAGAAGGGCATGGGGAACAAATATATTGAATAAACAAAATACCTGAAGCTCCTAAAAAGTCATCTGGGACCCAAGATCTAGACAGGCCAACCTGAGCACAGCCTGGATTGACTACAGGGAAGCCTATGACTCAGCACCACACACATGGATCTGTGAAAGCCTGGCATTATACAAAGCCAACAGGGCACAAAGGATCCTCCTCAAGAACAGAAGACAACACTAGACGTATGAGAAGCTGGAAGGGTACCAAGGCCTGAAGGAGAAACCAGAGAGGACATGCAAAGAAAAGGCCAAGGCGGTCCCAGTGCTGGTAGGAGCACTTGGGCTGCAACCTCTGAGCTGGAGAAGTGGCTCCAGCAGAACTCAGGAATGACATCAGCACTCTTTCCACAGAAGAGTGCAGTGCCCAAAACAGCGAAGATGCAGTGCAGAGCCCTCCAACTCCCAGGCCTCTAGTAAGGGGTCTGAGATTGAGGAAGATACATACTACCCATAGGGGTGAGAAAGATTTTTTTTTCTACATTTCAATACTATTTTCCTTTCTGATACATTTCACAAGGAAAAGTAGCATGACTGCAAATTAAGAATCACAATTGTATAACTTGACATAGTCATATTTAGGACTGATATTTTGACCATTATATCTTTGCTTGATCTCAAAACTCTCTTCTTCATATTAAGTACTCCTATTTGGGAAATCAACTGAAGATTTTGCAATATTAGCACTGAGTTTAAAAAAAGAGATCTGAATGCTATCATTCAGTATGGACCTTAGACATCTGAGGCATAGGAAAAAACACTTTCTAGAAAGTAATTTATTCAAAATTTATTGAAGCACAATCATTTTTCTTTTTTCCTTCTTTTTAAGTGTGTAATCATAATTTACACACTGGATTGGCTGATAAAAGTATACTGTGCCAAATCCAAAACATTAATATGCGTAACTCCAGTGTTTGATTTATTCAGAATATGCTTCAGCATGGAAAAAAGTATATATCCTATTTACTGGTTCATATAAAATGTATTGGAAAGATCTGTAACTCATCAGAGAAAGTACAGATTAATATTTTAATGTGATATTTGTTATTTTGATGGGAGATAAAATGAGAGAGGAAGAGAGAGAGAAGAATTGGAGAGACTAGATTATTGTTGATGTATTTCTCAATGTCTCTTAAGTCTTCAGAAAAGTAACATGTTGAATGCAAAGTTACCATCTCTTAGAGTCTGATTCAGAGGTCCTGGATTTCAACTCTATATTTGGGTTCCAGGATTTAGCTCCTTATACCTCAGTCGAACAGAATACACAATGTAGGAAGCTACATGCTGTGGTGGTGGGAGACTCTTGTTGCATTATGCAATCCATAACATGTTTATCAAACTACTTTTAATGTAAGCCATGTATTCGTGTTCTTTAACTCTTTTAAACAGATGTTTTTTAAAAAGTCTGACCTAACATTTAATATGATAGCAGGGTTGTGCCAAGAACAGGAGTTCCTTCTTCAAGCACTAGTCTTCAAGTTACATCAAGGTAGAAATCTGGCACATAGGAGAGAGCCAAGTTTGAAACAAGAATGACAGAGTTTGCCATCAGAATATGTTTCACACATGGATTATGCTTTTCTAGTTGTTGCCCAGATGAATGTGGTAGTCTTGTTTCTATGTAGCTTTTTTTCTAATGATAAAATGCCTTGAAAACTATAAATAAAGGATAACATTCAATCTAAATGTTGTGGCTGTTGTTCAGTTGCACAGTGGTGTCTGACTCGTGACCCCATGCAGCACGCCAGGCCTCCCTGTTCTGCATGGCCTCCTGGAGTCCATCCAAACCTACTCCCATCACACAGATTATGCTATCTAACCATCTCATCCTCTGCCATCCCCTTCTCCTTTTCCCTTCAATCTTTCCCAGCATCACGGTCTTTTCCAATGACACCTCTTTTCACATTAGATAGCCAAAGTATTTGAGCTTCAGCTTCAGTATCTGCCCTTCCAATGAACAGTCAGGGTTGATTACCTGTAGCATTGACTGGTTTGAGCTCCTTGCAGTCCAAAGGACTCTCAAGGGTCTTCTCCAGCATCGCAATTTGAAGGCATCAATTCTTTGATGCTCAGCCTTCCTTATGGTCCAACTCTCATAGCCATACATTACTACTGTAATACATAATTACTACTGAGAAAACCATAGCATTGACTACATGGACCTTTGTCGGCAAGGTGATGTCTCTGCTTCTTAATATGCTGTATAGATTTGCCATAGAAAGAAGAAAGCATGTTTTAATTTCATGGCTACAGTCACCATCTGAAGTGATCTTGGAGCCCAAGAAGGTAAAATCTGTCACTATTTCCATTTTTTCCCCTTCCATTTGCCAGGAAGTGAGGGGACTGGTTGCCATGATCTTAGTTTATTTAATGTTGAATTTCAAATCAGCTTTTGCATTCTCCTCTTTCATCCTCATCAAGAGACTCTTTAGTTCTTCTTCACTTTCTGCCATTAAAGTGGTATTGTCTGTATATCTGAGGTTTCGCAACAAAGTTTAAAAAACAGGCATCTGGACTGGATTCAATTCTGAATTGAGAAAGCCTTTTGGATTAAAGGCGAAACGTCTTCGACTTGAGAAAAATCCAGTCCAGATGCCTGTTTTTTAATCTCTGTTGATAACTGATTTGGGCACTGAAGAAGATTATGTCCAAAAGGCTAACCTTATTCAAGGCCAGTTCTAGTTCAGAAGCCTAGCAAAATCTATTTGGAAGGATAGTCAAGTATTGAATGCAGTACCATGAATAAAACTGAGCTTGCCGAAGGTCTTGCTTTTAATTTTCACTAAATTTTTAAAAATTAGCTAGGCAATCTATGGGGGAGAGTCAAGTGGCACAGAAAGTGCAGTGATATTTACAATACTCAGCTAAATTCAGTATTTCCCAAATGTATATTAGCTAGCATCCACTGTTTTTCCAAAAAGACTGAAGGCACACTCTGACTGGTGCATCCATTACATTCAGCCATGGGCAGGTTCCTACAGTATGGGAACAAAACTCTCTTAAGTAAATGGATCCTAGATCATAAAATATGTAAGAAACTCCATGCTACTAAAGCGCTAAAAGCATACTTACACAAACCAAAAAACCTAGCTAGTTCCTACTCACTGAAGCGTCTAATGTTATGTTTAGTATTTTGCATTATTTGCTATAAATTATTACCTAATGTAAACTGAGCACATTTCGCAATAATATGGAATAGATGAGCCTAGAAGGTTCAAAGGGAATTATTTTCTACCAGCTTCTAGCACCCTTCAATAATCTGAAAGGAAGCAAGTTTCCAGGTTACAAGGAATCATTATCACTTGCTTGTTTGTTCAGAAATACAAAAGGGAAAAGCCATATCCACTTCTAAATATGGGAGGGGAGGAAGGGTGTAAATGAAGCCCATTGTTAGCTAATTTACCAGGTAAAAGCAGGTGCCAATTAAAATAAATGAACAAATATCCAGCTCTTGATAGGGAGTGACCAAGATCAATACTGCCCTTCCCATGAGAACAGAAGACAGCTTGCAGGGACATGTTCCCCAAGAAGACTATCTTTACAAGATCAACAGCATGCCCTTCTTTTGTATTTTAAATCAGCCCTGTAACAACATCAGAGAAAAGAGCCTAGTGCCCTTCAAAAGCTACCCAACTAGAGCTATCTTTCTGATACAGAAACAAGCTTTGTGTCGTCTCCAAGTAGAGAGATTTGCCAATCAAAAACACACACTGTGTAAAGACGGGTGTGATGCAAAGCAGCAGGTGGCTGGTTGTCAGTTTTTCTAGCATCAACAGGCTAGATAACCATGATATTTTGCCTTTTTTGAAGTCTGCAGCTGGGTTATCAAGAAGTAGGTCTGTACTACCACTTCAGCTGTAAAGACTGCCTCATGACAAAGCTAGTTAAAAAAGCAGCCAAGTTTTTTTTAGCAAATTCAGAAAAGCGATACAGAAAAAAGAGTACAAACATGCAGAGAGGAGACTACTTATTATTTATTGAGGCCAACTGCCTGTATGTGGAGCTCGTCCAAATTCTAATATTGTACAAGATTTGCACTTTCATAATTTCAAATAACATGACAATGAAGAATGTGGGATTAGATCAGTCTCAAAAGGCTTTTTTCAATATGTGTTTCTTTACTGGGCCTTCTATACTGCTCCAGTCTAATGACTCTAATCAGCCCACAAAGCCTAAACAATAGCATTTAACAATATATCCTGAAAATACATACAATATCCCTCCCTCAAAATAATAGGATTTCAAAATACTGTCAGCCCATATTCCATTCACTATCTATCATTCAGAAGCCAGGAGGGGAAAAAAAAACATTTCCATAATTGTATATGAATCCTCAAGTTTTGAAAGCTCCATGAGAAAGTAAAATCTTCATATTTTGAAATGCTAGGATGGGGAATCAACCTTTTTACCAGGGGCAAGTTCTCCCAAGGGAAAGGGAGTCAGCTTACAGGCTTTTTCTAGCATACACAGATACTTTATTGGCCACGCATGATTAGTCACACAAGGAATTGTGGTACAGAATTCCAGAACAGAAGCTCTCAGTATACTTGTTAGACAGCAGTAAATAAAATAACAACATAACAAAATTAAATTAAATGTATGTATTCAAACAGAAAAATGTGCATCAAAATGTTAGCCAGTAGAAAACCAACCACAATCTATTGATAAGCATGTGTACATATTGGACAGAACTTCCAGATTAATTTAAACTTCCTTGGACTATAATAATTGCTATGAGTTACATGTTCAGCTGCATGATGGCACGGGGAAAAAACTATCCCTGTGTCTGTTGTTTTGATGTGCTACACCCTATAGTGCCATCCAGAGGGAAGTAGTTCAAACAATTTATATCCCGATCCAAGTGAGAGGTCTGCAGATATTTTCTCCACCCTTCTCTTGACCCATGCAATATACAAGTTTTCCATGGAGGGCAGGCTGGCTGCAATTATTTTTTGTGCAGTCTTGACTATTCGTTTGAGTCTGTTCCTGTCCTGCACGACTGACACACTGAATCAATTATAGAGGTACAAAGGACAGACTCAATGATTCCTCTGTAGAACTGTATCAGCAGCTCTTGAGGCAGGTTGAACTTCTTGAGCTGATGTAGGAAGTACATCCTCAGTTGTGCCTTCTTAATAATGGTGCTAATGTTAGTTGCCTATTTCAAATCATAGGAGATTATAGAACCTAAAAACTTGAAGGACTGTACTGCTGATATTGTGTATGGTAAAGGGGGATAAAACAGTAGGACTCCTAAAATCCACTACCATTTCTATAGTTTTAGAATATTTGAGTGTATTCAGCTCAGAAGTTGAACAAGTTTTTTGATTATACCACAGGGCCAGCTGTTCAACTTCCCATCTGTATGCAGATTCATCACTATCTTTAATGAGTCTAGTGATTGTTGTGTCATCTGCAAACTTCAGATTTTGATAGAAGGGTCACTAGAGATGCAGTCATTGGTCTAGAAGGAGAAATGTAGCAGAGAGAGCACACAAGACTCTAAAAGACAAGACTCCCAAGCACAAATAGACAGATGTCATTTATGCCATTCAATGTAATGAAGCCTGTTCAAAATTTTACAATGGGGAGACCTAACAACTTTTATATAAAAGATTGCAAAAGCATATTTTTTTTCAGAAACATCTGCAGTTCATTTACATTTTAAAGAACATACCCATTCTATTCAAGACTGCAGATTTCAAATTTTTATAAAGAAACCAACTGGCTTTCAAGAAGAATAAAAGAAAGCATATATATAAAAACATTAAATCCTTCCATCAATGGGGCGGGGGAACAAGATTTCAATTGTCTTCTGTTTACAACTTGGCTTTGGCATATTTGCAAGAAAACAACCTTTTAGCAGTCCCTGAAATGATTAAGCTGAAACCTTGGGGCAATCTTCTCTTGAAATCTTTACTTTACGTTCTGCTTCAGCTTGTTATGTGAGAACTCAGAATATCCTGTTTCACTGTTTTCTGCCCCCTTTTGGGAAATGTGTATTCATTCCTTACCATTTTTTCCTTTTTCACATGAGACTGAGGAAGCCTCCTAGGTGGGAGTTGAGATGTTTTTCTGTAACATCTAAAAATAAAAGTCCAGTTGCCTTTTTAAGAAAGTTTGCAAAAATGTTTGGCAATTTTGCTGCTTTCACTGAACTGTGCCAGAGAATTTCTCAATTGCAGAAGTGTATGTGGGAAGAAAATGATGTGGTTCCATTGTTATTCTGGATAGTTTTGGTGAGACAGAGTGATAATTTGCTAAATGAAAAGCATCTGTTTTCTTGAACTGCCTGAAAAATGTGTTATTCTTATTCTAATTCTATGCTAAAGTTTCTTTTGCATTCACTTATCTTTAGAAATTGTTCACCATAGCAGGATGTCAATAACATTCGTAATACAGCTCATATTTTCCCTTTGTTTTTAAACTTTTAAAAAATTAAACACAGAGGAAACAAAACTGTATCAGATTTGTAATGAAACTATAGTAGCAGAAAATATTTCTTTGTTTAAGCAAGGCAAATTAACGAGCTATTTCATAAATTGGAATGTTTCCTTAATTCAGGACAGCTGTCTGTTCTTGATGCTCTTGTAACATTAAGCAATATTAACACAAAGGATATGCATCAGATCCAATCAAATTCCAGATACTGAAGAGATGTTCAATTTGTTGAGATGAACATTTTTTACTGGTCCATTTCTGATTCTGGACCATGATTTTACTGAAAATTGAACTCAATGTTGCAAATGATGTGCCACAAACAAGTTTTATCTCCTAAGCTCAGAAACGGTTAGGAACATCACTTGTTATGGAACTATATAGCAGGAAGAGTATATTTTTCCCCTTTTCATCCTTTGGTGGAATTCCAGGAAAAGTCTTACTGATCATTATTTGCAATGTACATACCTCTGATTGAACCCAACAAGCTTTTCCTCCCTTCTTGGAAGGTCTCTCCAATGATCACCTTATGAATTAGCATACATTTATTGAAAGGTGTGTGTTTTAGGATTGCTTTCGACTTGAGTGGCATCTCTAGATTTTAGCCAGGATCATCTTAAATTCAGGAACATTTTTTTGGATAAATATAGTAGTTATCAAAGGTCTATCAATATTCATTCCAGATGCTGACCAAAGGCTGACCTGACAGAAGGCAACTGAGATAACTGAATGCTGCTAGAACTGCTCTCTGGATGACAAGGATTACATCATTAGGTTTATATCCTACTTTCTCCTAAAGAGCAAAAGGCAATAAAAATAGACCTTATATTAATATAGGAGTGCGGTGGCACAGCAGATAGTGCCGCCAGTAATGTCAACCAGAAATGGCCAGCACTGTGGCTGGCTTGCAAGGTCTGCATGACGGGGTGAGCTCCCATCACTAGCCTCCAGCTCCTGCCCACCCAGCAGTTTGAAAGCACGTGAAAATGAAAGTAGATTAATGGGAACCTCCTTCAGAGGGAAAATTGCTGGCTGGCAAATCAATGACAATGATGGAGCAGCGAGTCAGCGTGACGGAGCAGTGAGTTGGCATGAAATTTGCCCATCCCGGGGGCAGAACAAGGAGTCTTGGAGGATGCCCGGAGATGAACATTGCTGGCCAGCTGAGGAGGCGGGGTAAAAATAAAGCAATGTATAATCCCTAACCCATGTAAGCCACCAAGAGTCTCCGGAAATTGGCAGCATAGAAATATGATAAGTAAATAAATAAATACCTCTCTCCCCACCTTCCAACAATCATTTAAGGTAGGCTGGGGCAAGAAATCATGACTTGCATGGCTTAAGGTGGCCTTGATACTGGAACGCAGATTTGGTATATGTGATAAATGAAAGTTTAATCAGAACTGATATTGTATCATTGAATAAGGTTACCTAATGATATAACATACCCTCTTGTCTGGATGGTTGTAATACAATTTGATGTGTACTGGCTTTGGATTGACTCCAGTGTTCCTGGAGAAAGAGGGAATAGAATAGTCATGGTTCCTCGATCCCTCTGGAGATCTCTGTACCCCTGATGAGAATCTTTGAAGGCCTGGAGAAGCCTCTAAAACAGATGTATGATTGGTGACAGAGGAAACAGCCCAATCAACAAGATATTTCTGCCCCCTTTCTCAATTTCTCCATTGGATTGTCATCCTTTCAAGATCAGAGGAAAAAACCCTACCCAATTTGTTTTTTATCAAACTATTCACCCCTCTCCTTAATGTCATAATAAAGAATCTCTTTTTCCTTTTCTCCTCTAATAGATGTGCTGGAAAAAAATTCTAAAATGAGCTGACATCCTTTATTAAACATTAAATAATCAGAACAGAGTAAAAAGAGGAAGCATATTGTTTAATTTTATATAGTTGGTCTTTCCTATCTCTTTGTAGAATCTCCATTACCTAGATAATAATTAAAGAGATGTCCTCAATCATGAAGTGATGGCAAAATTTTACAAATTAATCCTAGAGCCAGGAACAGTCTAATATTAATCAAAGAGGAAATTAATACAAAATACAGTATCCTAAATGCAGAATCTATTTATTTATTTATTAAATTTGTATGCCGCTGAAATCTGAAAACTCTCGGCGTCTAACAACTGTAAAAAATACAATTAAAAACACTAAATAAAACTCATTTATTTATTTATAAACCCATTTATTTAAAACACTAAAATAAACCCATTAAAACCAACCCCTTAAAACAAATAAAAAACCTGACAGACTAGCGAGGTGGGCTAAAAGGATTTCATATATAAAAAGGGGGATGAGGATGGCTAAGAATCCATCAGCCACCTCCATGCTGATAATGAGCCCCCCCTCGAGCCCCAGGCCATCTCGCAGAGCCAGGTCTTACGGCCCTTCCGGAAGGCCATCAGGGAGGAGGCAGCCCTCAGCTCAAGGGGCAAGATGTTCCATAGGGCAGGAGCCAGAGCAGAGAAGGCTCTTCTCCTAGACCCCGCCAGTCGAAATTCCTTAGCCAATGGGAACCGGAGAAGGACTCCTCTGCTGCTTCTGGTGGGTCGGGAACTCCCCATCAGGGTGACACAGTTCCTCAGATA
>JANHZU010010601.1:79253-93322 GCA_032468055.1 Acrochordus granulatus | reverse complement strand
GGCCACTGTTGAGTTTTCCAAATTTGCTGGCATATTGAGTGCAGTACTTTCACAGCATCATCTTTTAGGATTTTAAAAAATTTGGCTGGAATATCATCACCTCCATTAGCCTTGTTGTAAGTCATGTTATCTAAGGCCCACTTGACTTCACACTCCAGGACGTTCTAAGTCAGTAACCACACCACCATTCTTATCAGGGACACTTAGATCTTTCTTGTATAGGTCATTTGTGTATTCTTGCCATCTCTTTTTCTTCTGTTAGATCCCTACCATTTTTGTCCTTTATCATGCTCATCTTTGCACGAAACGTGCCCTTGATATGTCCAATAGTCTTTCCCAGTCTATTGTTTTCCTCTATTTCTTTGCACTGTTCATTTAAGAAGGTTTTCTTATCTCTCCTTGCTATTGTCTGGAAATCTGCATTCAATTGGGTATATCTTTCCCTTTCCTTAGGTATTTGTAAAGCCTTTTCAGACAGCCACTTTGCTTTCTTTTATTTATTTTTCTTTGGGATGGTTTTCGTAGCTACCTCTTGTACAATGCTATGCACCTCTGTCATAGTTCTTCATGCACTCTTTCTTCCAAATCTAATCCCTTAAATCTATTCCTCACCTTCACTGTATATTCATAAGAGATATCATTGAGGTCATACCTGAATGACATAGTTTTCCCTACTTTCTTTAATTTCAGCCTAAATTTTGCAATAAGAAGTTCATGATCCGAGCCACAGTCAGCTCCAGGTCTTGTTGTGACTGACTGTATCTCCACATGTATCTTCTCCATTTTGCCTGCAAAGAATATAATCAATCTGATTTCGGTGTTGTCCATCCGGTGATGTCCATGTGTAGAGTCACCTCTTGGGTTGTTGGAAAAGTGTATTTGTTATGACGAGTGTAGTCTTCTTGACAAAATTCTTTTAGACTTTTACCTGCTTCATTTTGTATTCCAAGTCCAAACTTGCCTGTTATTCCAGTTATTTCTGACTTCCTAATTTATCATTCCAATGCCCTATGATAAGGACATCTTTTTTTGGTGTGAATTCTAGAAGGTATTTTAGGCCTTCATAGAAGAAGTCTTCAATTTCAACTTCTTCAGCATCAGTGGTTGGGGCATAGACTTGGATTATTGTGATGTTGAATGGTTTGCCTTGGATTTTAACCAAGATCATTCTGTCATTTTTAAGATTGTAACCTAGTACTGCTTTTCTCACTCTTTTATTGACTATGATGGCTACTCCATTTCTTCTCAGGGATTCTTGTCTACAGTAGTATAGTTATCTGAATTAAATTTGCCCATTCCTGTCCATTTTAGGTCATTGATTCACAAGATGTCAATGTTCAATCTTGCCATCTCATGTTTGATCAAATCCAGTTTACCCTGATTCATAGATCTTACATTCCAGGTCCCTATGAAATACTGTTCTTTATAGCATCAACCTTTTCTTTCACCTCCAGACACATCCACAGCTGAACATCCTTTCAGCTTTGGCCCAGCCATTTCACTCTTTCTGAAGCTACTTGTAATTCCGATCTGAGGGGTTCATCTTCTAGTGTCCTATCTTTTAGCCTTTTGTTGCTGTCCATGGGGATTTCTTGGCAAGGATACTGGAGTAGGTTTCCATTTCCTTCTGCAGAGACCTGTAACCCATTTTTAACTAGATGTCCAGGAACCCCAACAACATCTAGTGTGGTCCTTGTTAACCCAGGCAATGACCAAGCTTCTCTTGGTTCTCTTCTTTGGAGTACACAAGTACCCTAATCACAGCAAGATGATACCTCACTGGGGAGGTGTTAAAAGATACTCTATACAAAATAAAGTTTGTCCCTGACACTTCATTGATTTCACATGTCACATGTCACAGTTCATTATGATATTATTGCAAACTTATTTTCATGCCTATTTAAGTTTCTATCACTGTTGTATTTCTTTGCCAGAGAATATATAGTTTTCAATATCAGAAATTTTTCCCCTTGGTTCTTTTGGTCACAAAAGTGATTGGATGATGTGTGAAATACCTGGTAAAAGCAGAAAACTGCTGAACAATATGATCACCTGCCAGTCTCCTCAATTTTAGTTGTCACTAGTTGTGTACTTTTTCTCTGTGATGCTAAACCTCTGGGCTTATTATATTTTAATAATAAATTGTATTATGTACAATTTCTCAGTTCTGATATCATCAAATAGAGACATGAAGAAGAGTTATTCTGAAATTGAGGGGATTTTCTCTTGGCTATTGGAAAAAATTATACACAAGTTTCAACTCAATTATTGACTGGGCATTTCAAAGCTTTTGAGGTGTTATTTTTAAAAAGGGCTTTCTTCTTTGCCACCTTGTGTGTCTTTTCGGGTTTTTTAAAATACTTATGCTTCATATACTCAGTGAATTATGAAGCTTCTGTGATGGTTTGCCTCCCTCTCGCTGCAGCCTACATTTAGCGTTCTTTTTGTCTGAAGTGAATTCAAGGTTCCTTTAAAAACAAATGTCAAACAAATAATCTGTACTGCATAAATAATTTCTTACTTAACTTTGTTTTTTGTGGCTTAGAAGGCTGAACTTTTTAAATTGTAAACAATTGTTGCAAATTATGTTGAAGCATCTTTCTCCCCCTTCTTCCTCTTTTCCCAAAACCACTTCTTAGCAGGCTTGCCTAATACTTAGAAAAGGACCATCAGTGATGTACATTTTTTGTCTCCCTTTGATTTTTTTCCATGATGAAATGAATCTTCTAGGTTCTTGTCTGTTTTAAAACACTTTTACTGTCATCATGTGTTATGTTATGTGACTGTGTCATTGGTACTTATTCTTTCTTTGTTCCAGCAATATTTGAGGAAATCATTGATCTAGTGTCAGACTAGGACTTCTAAAACTAAGATGACAGGGCCATCAAGAAAGGGTGGGTGGGTGGGCCAGCTTGAATGCTTGCGTGAATAACAGTAAACAAATAACTATTGTTTCTTTGCCAAGCTTAGATTTGCAAATATTTGTACTTTTTGTCTGACATTCCAGATAAAATTTGAAAAATAGTACTGTTTATGTATAGTGGTATGATTTCATAGAAAACTCTAATTTCAAATCTCCAAAATATGTCACTTATCTTTTTGTCCATATATGATTCATATCTAAATATATACACTAACATAACCATTCTGTATAAGTTCCCTGGTAGATATTTCATCTTTGTGTCATTTTAACAGTCATTTTAAATTTAGCCTCCACTAACTTTAAAATGACTTCAGATTTAGATTCTTTATTGGCCAAGCATTGTTAGTCATGCAAGGAATTTGACTTTGGTACAGCAGCTCTCAGCATACTTGCAAGACAACAGTAAATAAAAGCATAACATAACAATAAATGAAGTTAGATATTCAACACTAAAGTGTGTCTTCCAGTGTCCAGAGTTCTTTTTTGGAATATGTAGTCCACAAAGAATTACAGAGAACTGTGGAATTGCAATGAAGTGCAAGAGCTTGCTTCATCAAGGCTGCCATCTGTGGCACCATCTCGAGAGTCATCAGGATACAAAAGAAATGCTGAGGCCTACTTGTTGAGCTGCTGGAGGTAGAGATCCAGGCACTTGCCTTCCATTTCCTCCTCTGTGATGTGCCCTGAGAGTGGCCAGGGCAGCGAGGGTAGTGGTGGTGGGCATGGACTGGCCAGGAGGGTGGGGGGCTGTGTGGACTCCACTAGAGGAGCCTCCTCAGGCAGGCTTCCTCTGTCCTGCCTGGCACTCTCCTCATCTCCTAGGGCAGCAGCAATGGCAACCTCCTCCTCTTCCCCCACTCCAGCTCTTCCTCCTTTTCCCCCACTACCTCCTCAGCACTGGCAGCAGCAGCTTCTCTGTTCCTGCCAGGCAGTGGCTCTTCCCCAGCGGTCCCTCTGTCGGCTCTCCTCAGTAGCTTGATCTTCCAGCTGCTGCTTCATTCATTGACTTGATACATTAACTACTGTATTGTTTATCCAGCTCACGTTTCCTGCTTAATGAACTTGAGCTACATTCTACAGATTATATACTGATTCCTTGAACACATTAGAACAGGGGCGTCCAACCTTGGCAACTTTAAGATATATAGACTTCAAGTCCATACATCTTAATTTAGAGTTCTGTGTCATCAGTTCTTTGCTTGAAAACAGGTTCAGATTATAGGAAGTTCCCCTCTCATGATTACATAGTGCAAAATGTAACATTTTAATGTAGAGGTGATTTTCTCTCTCTCCTTTACTACTGTTTTGTTTTGCATCCATTTTTGAAAAAGATTTTTGGACAGGTGATAAAAATACAAGATCTGTGCTTTATTATGCTAAAAGGTTTACAACATCTATATTATATTCTAATACATATTGATTTCTGTGGGACTCAACAGCTGGACACCATAGTAACATTTTTCTGTTTCTATTGCTCAGGAACTGGTCTTTAGATACATATTTCCTCTGTTATGGATGTCATATAGAACTATCTTCATTAGAAGTTATTAATGAGATGTCTACCTTGAATTTGACAAATCCCTTTAATGCAAATTAGCATTAATTTGCTAATTACACAGTGCAAAAGCTCTACAACTTATGGTAATGTTTTCCATAATTTCACCATGCTGTGTATGAAGATTTTCCAAAATGTCTGCCATTGAACTTTATTGGAAAAGTGTGGATTAAACAAAAAGGACCTGCTTCTTATTTAAAATCCCAGAGTATTATAGCTTTCTTCATAGGGAAATTGCTCCAGGTCCGTAATCATCCAGCTCCATAGTCATCTTATGCTTAACTTGCTTTTTCTGCCTAGTTTCAGCTGTGCAGTACCAATCTCCTAGTTATATAAGAGCAGAATTCTACATGGGATTCCAAGTATGGTTATATTTATACATGTATTTACTTATTTTATTTCTCTGGTTATTAAATGTTTCTTTTTATAGCAACAACCAACCTGTTATGCAGCTGTAGTATCAAAATAACATTGTTTTCCAACTATGAATTTAGAATTACTTTTCCTTTGGAGTTCATTCCTTTATGTCTGTTTTTGTTCAGACTGTTTAAGTATCACACTAATGCAGGGCAGGAATACATGAAATAATTCTAAATCTAGAATAAGTATCCTTTTCAGAAATGTTATTAAAATTATATATTACACAGCAAGGAAAATTTAAACATTTAGAGTCTGGTTTTTAAGAGGAAAAAGAATTGATTAAAGAGCTGAAGTTAGAATTATATGACAGTTTTAAGTGTTTGTAAATACTGTATGTCAGTTGAAGTAAAACTAAAGGAAAGTTAGAAATATTTTTTTCAGTAATTTTTTAGTAGATGTTCTTTTTTAAATAATAAAACAGTGGAGATACTGGTATTCAGCTCAGAGATTTAAAAAAATCCTTTAAAATCCTTTTCATTCTGTTAAAAATAACTGTATTCTACTTTTTATGGTTAATCCTTCATTTATGAGGTACTGAGCACCAACCATTAACTTTTGTAATGATATTACAAAAATCATAATTTGATTTTTTATATCATAAAAATTATATCATAACTCACTGATATTATATATTTGTACTATTTTTTTCTGTTTTCTGTTTTGTTTGGAGTGTGTATGTGTGTATAAAATGATTAATTTAAAAAAGGTTGCTAGAACTATTTGAGTTCTTAAACTTTCTAGCCTATGAAAACTAAAATTAAGTGGAATCAGTTGAATTACTTTTAGAACATGAATATTTGGACTGTCTCTAATTGTAACTTTCAAAAAATTTTAATTTTTAATTTCACTCAGGCAGTCCCATAACCACTTAGTCACTGGACCATATTTATTTTCCTTTGTATTTTTCCCATTAATGGATTCATCTATTTAGACCGACTCAGAACAGAAATTCAGTTCTCCAGAGGTAAGGGTACTCAGTAATGCTTTCTATATATTTTTGGGAATTGTATGTTCAGTAATTACAGCAGTAGTCACTAATTCTTCCTATAATATTTGAACTTTCAGTTTAAAAAGTGGAAGTACCTGCATATTCATAATTTCTACAGTGTTTGAAAGGAAAAAGAGACTGCAATATGGAGGACATTTAAATAAAACAATTGAGATACTTAGCTCAATAAAACTGTTGTATCCTTTAGTAGGAAATATATTTGCATTTTGTACACAGCTGTTTGTTTCACCCATGGAACACTCTCTCTTTTTCGTGTGATCTGCTGTTCTTCCTCATCTCTTCCATCTGCCTAATACCTTCAAAAGAAAATGCTCTAACACTAACCAGTCACCAAAGGCTTCAGCCTCATGTCTTTTTATCTAGATTCAGTTTTCCTAGCCGAGCAGCAAATTGAACCAAACTACAATTATAAATGGTGTGTATTTATTGGGGCACCTGATCTTAAATAGTTTTCATTTTTTCTTTCAGAGATTTGTAACACAAAAAGATCTATAAAATTCTGATGCTATCACCCCTGCTACATTAGAGACTGTTCTGATGAACTGTGACAATTTGTTTTTAAAGAATATGTTACAGATTTCCTTCATATCTCGATTAATATGAAGGGTAATATGATTACCCTAACCCTATTACTAACAGTTGTCCGGATGCGATAAATATAATAAAATTATTTTCTGTATTAAAAAAGTAGAAATGAATTGTGTAGATGCTTTGTTTCAATTATTGAAATACCAAAACATAAGAAAGTAACATAATATAAACAAGGCTCATGCCTGGACACAGTCTTGTATTCATAGAAGGATTCTAACTCAGAGATACAGCATACATTTTGAATATATAGGTTTTTAGCTTTAAGCACTCCCATTTTAAAGAAAAGAAAAAGTACCAAGCCTCAGTGGTAGTTTATTTTTGAGGCTTTGGCCTAGCAGTTACATGTATTTATCTGAAGAATGAATTGATAAGCTTACTGAGGAATATTTTCCCAATGTATGCAATATCAGTTCTTGTTCTTCTGATGAAGACTTTAAAAGTTAAATAGCATTGACTTTCTTGTGCAGAAATTTGGCGTAACTGGCACAAGATACAGTAAATACCGTGTAACAAAATACTAATTTCTCTTAATTCATGAGGCAATAATTGGGTACTCATACTATGTGGGATACAAGGAGAATGTTTGGATGACTTAAAATTGTGGGAATAACAAAAAAGCCATATGTGAGCTAGCTGAGTAGCAGTTTGAACTCCTAGTTGCATTTTCCTATTGTGTAAGCTGGAATGCTTCTGTATTTTATAAACTATCTGGCTAAGTTGTGATTTCAGGATAGATTTTGGTAGCCACAGCCATTTTGTCTGTCTGCTCGCTCTTCAGTATCATTCTCTGATTGTCCCATATGGAGAATTTTGTTAGAATTTTGTGCAATCTTCTTGGAGCAGAAGGGGATAAGTGTGGTCAACCCACTGGAATTTTCCCCCAGGTCTCTAGTGTCCATTTCTGTTAATTAGTCTAAAGAAGGTCTGGAAGCTATTGTGAGCTGCTCCCGCTCCTCCTCCAGCATGTTCTACCCCTTACACAAGATGTTTACAGGCCCTGTCAGATCTCTACATGAGGGAATCTAATCTGCCTGCTGTTCTCCTTCTGAAAAACAGCACATCAAAGTAATGGCAGCCTGTTTGATGTGTCTGCTTGCCTCAGAGAATGCACGTAATGGATTAACAGTTGTTGGAGAAAGGGCCTGCTGGCTTCGAACCATCTCTTGGGAATCTTTGTGTATAGGTTTTTTTTTTTTGCAGACACAATCAGAGAGCATGGTCTTGGATAATCACACCAGAGGTGTTGAAATTAAAAGAGATATCCTTTTCTTGTAATTTGTCTGTTAAATCATAGCATTCCTAGTCTTGCGTCTTAAGCCTGTGATTCTGTCTTTTGCAAATAAGTTGGTTCCTGTTTATTATGACTTTGGAGAATCCATGCTATGTCTTGAATATCCTCTTGTTATAACAGGAGTCCTGACATGTGGAAATTCTGAGAGCTCTGATCACCCACCTCTGCAGTTAGATAGCCTGTAGAAAAAAAAGAATAAGTTTAACCTAAGAACAGATGTGAATTGTATGTCTTTCATGATAATTTTTCAAAATGTGCATATTTCTCATAAACTGGAAGAGGATTCAGAATTAAGGAATCAAATACAATGAAAGACATATTGATTTGTATATTCAAGTAGACAGCTCTGATGCTTTTTAAGAGGTTCAGATTTGAATCCCTTGTATTCACCAAATAGAATACCGTGGAACCTCACAAGACAAGCTTTTCACAAGACGAGCAAAAAAATTAATGAAATTTATTCTGCTAGATGAGTGGCAACTCACAAGACAAGCAAACTTCATGCAATAATTTACACATCAGTCAGCGCGCTCTGTATTTCCCATTCAGGCAGCAACCGTGCAAGAGGTCTGTCAACGCTGCCACATGCAGTTTACTCCATTACTGTCTGTGTGCTGCATTGGGAGATGTTGCTGAGGAAAAAGGGAAAAAGGCCCTTTAGCCTTGAGTGGTGGTGGCAGTGGATCCTCCAAGCCAGCAGGGGGCGCCGGAAGTAGCCAGCCTAGCAGCAGCTGAGGCCAGAATCTGCCTGGAAGCAGATCCATGAGTGCTGGTTAATTTGTTCTATTTCTGCTTTATATCATGTGTTAATCGTGGTTACTTGTTTCAGATGTTAGGGAAAATCATTTCCACATCAAATTCCTGAAAATGATTTTTTGGTGAATATTTTTGGGGGCATGGAACAGATCATCCAACTTTCCATTGTTTCCTATGGGAAACCTCATTTCACTTTAAGAGCATTTCACACGAAGAGCGTTCTTCCAGAACAGATTAGTCTTGTCTTGTGAGGTTCCACTGTATTTGGGACACTCAAAGTTGCCATGTACTAGCAATAATATAGACATACCCCTAATTTAAGAACTAGAGATGGAGGAAGAAGAATAACTACATCAGGCTATAGTTCTGTAAGTCTGTTGAAGCAAATCCTTGCTTTTTGCCAGTCATCTCTTGAATAAACAATAGTATCCTCAATTTTAAGAGCTTTAATTGGGTTAATGTTATTTAAAGTATTCTGCTTACCTTCTGTTCTGATGTACACTTTATTTAATATGTTATTAATCACTGCATTCATGTCATGTTAATAGATTATGTGTTATTATAAACTTACGTGTTTATCACTAACATAGTGCTGGCAATTACTTTCTCAAGTTTCTGAATGATTATTTTTAATAATTTCTTCAACAAGATATTCTTGAGACACTTTCAGCTTCTAAAACCTATAGTTTAGGGACTTGTCATTCTGTATCTAACATGCTCATTTAAAACATGCTATATGCTAAGTGATGCAAAATGAGGCAGCATGAACAATGAAGAGGATCTGTTATTCAGTGCATGTGATCTCACTGTTCTGTGAGCTGCACTGGCTACCAGTATGCTTCTGGGTGCAATTCAAGGTGCTGATAATCACTTTTAAAGCCCTTCATGTTTTGGACATGATTACTTATGGGACCATCTCAATATTTTCTGCCTGTACTATCTAGTCCAGCAGGAAGGGAATCTTTGCGTCCTATCTGTTAGAATGCATTTTTTGGCAAGGCCCAAGAGGAGACCCTTTTCTGCCTTCGCACCTGCCCTCTGGAGGGTCAAGAGCTCAAGATCAAATTGGCCCCGATTTTGTTGGCCTTCTGCAAGGCTTTGGAGACTTGGTTCTGTGCTCAAGTCTGGGGCCCCAAGTGTGTGATGGAGCCAGTTTCCTGGTTGTACTGACTGTATGATGTTTTTGTCATTTTGTTTCAGTTGCTGTGCATTTTATGGCTTGTTTAAAATGTGGTTTTGTTATTTTTAATATTATTCAGAGTTATGTATTTGAGTGGGTAGCCATATAAATCTAATAAATAAATAAGTTTGTTCCTTAATATTAGTGCATTTGATCAAATACTTACTGGATTATTTTATTTTATTCTTTTCTCTGTATGGGCACTCCCATCCCCCACCCCACCCCCAAACTGCAAATGTTTGCAAAAAGAAGATATCTCTTTTTTTGTATCATAAATACAGCATGGAATGATTTAAACAGTATTTTTCCATGAGGTAATCAGTAGAGAGTGTCTGAAGGGCCACACATGTTGTCTTCAAACTTATAGAAAGTTTCAATACAATCTAAAAGATACCTTTGGAATTAGCAGGAAATGAGATAAATGTGCAAAAGGAGATAGAAGGTAATGCAGAATCTATTTGTCCCAATCAATAGGCAGAGCAAGATAGTTGTATTAGACTGCAGATACTAAGAAAAGGTGAGTGACAGTGACTTGTTGGCAAATAGGCTGTGTGCCATATGACCTGCTGTTTTCATCATATTTAAAGATGATTTTTCATTTTCAGTGCTGAAATTTCAACTGCCAATCAATATGGCATCTTCATATGTGGAAAAAAGTGGGAGTTCTCTTTCAAAACATATCGGGCTGCTTCTGGCAGAAGAATAAAGAAATTCAAGTTATGGTCATAATTGCAAGAAAAAAACTATAAAAAATGGGAATTTCCATTTGTAAGAGTCAGTAATAGGAGTTTATGTAAATTTAAAAATAATACTTTCATCTTTCCACAGCATTTCTTTAAGTCTTTTGGCAGGTATTGCTTCCTGCAAGGATATATTTGTATGTTGGATGTTTTCTTCTTGAGGTGATATAGAAAGTTTGGATCTTAGAAGATGTATTGTTTCACTAATTTTTATTATTTTATTTTGAGTTTTTTGGTCAGATCACTTCAGACTCAGTCTGCTAGATTTAAATTTTGGTTGTTTTTTTCTTTCTTTTCAGTCCTGAAAACTAACCATTGTTTTTGTGGTGCTGGCTATTTAACTGAAAGCCTTTTATTTATTGATGCTACATTGCTGGATTTTTTTAAACTTGATCGAGACATATCAAGTTCTGTTGAGAAAAGTCCACAATCTATCTTTTTTACAGCTAATTCTTTCCTAATCAAAAATTAGCATTAGATTTTCTGTGGATTTTAGATACTTTAAATACTATAGTTTCCTTCCCTTTCTTTGCCTCCTGTGAGCAAAAACACAAAATGCATTAATATAATTAATATAAATAAAATACCTTAAAATTATTTTTAATTCTATTCATTCTGTAGTTCACATCTGAAAACTTGACACTAATTTTCCAAGAGAGGTAGACTTACCATCTGAAAATTCCCCTTCCTTCCAAAAAACTCTTGACTTGGCCTATCTGTAAAATTTGTACGACAATGCAGATATAGGCATATTTATTTTTGTGATATTAAAAATAAATAAAATATCCTGCTGGTGTTAAATGTAAATGAGTAGAGACTAAAAGAAAAATTAACAATTTTAAAAGAAGATAGATCGGTGCTGTTATTTTTACCATTTGAACATAAATGTTTCATTGCTTATTTGGACTATGGTGGATTTGTTTCTGCTATGGAATTAATTTGTGGCATGCTAGCTTATTTGATAAGTAGAGAATAGTAATAAAGATAGTTGTTCGTTCACCCAGTTTCTAAATAAAAGCTAGCAAGAGCAATATAGGTTCTCTTCAAGCTTATAACTGTAGATAACAGAACCTACAGTCTATCAGTATAGAGAGATTTACATTTTGGATGTCTGAAAAATTACTCAAAACTGGCAGGGTACAAAAGAAGATTGGGGCCTGTAAGCAGGGAGGGAGGGAAAGGGGGCTATGAAGATTGCCAGGTATGCAATGGGTGGATCAGTGTTGGCAAGACTAATGGGAAGATTGGTGGTAGATCTTTAGAAGATCAAAGAGCTAGAGGCCCTATATTTCTGCACATGTGCAAAGTGGCAAATGGATCAGGACCATGCACCAAAAATGGCATATACAAAACAAATTATCACAGATAATGAGATCCAGCCTGAATTTACCAAATGAAGATATAGTAGATAAAACCAAAAAACTTTAGATAATGGCCACCTGTATGTATAGGTTACATATAGATTTGAGCAAACACTCATCTGCTTTATTGCTTCCTTCTATTCTCTCATCTGCCCTAGGATTCTTCATCTGTTTTTTTTTGTTTTATTTTATTATTCAATAATAGTTTGTATTGTTTTACCACACAAATATAGGTATTCTTCATGAAGACCAATAGTCCTTTGACAAAACCAACCATAACCTGTCAGTCAGGAGCTTGTACATTGACAGTAACTCCTTCCTGTTTTTTCCTGCTCCATGATAAGCCTCACTGATGAGTAGTCAGATTTTTTTTCTTTTGCCATATTGGCCTACTGATGAGGATTGATAGCCTTAAGGCCAAAAAACTCCCTAGCTATCCTCTTGCAATCCTAGCCCAAATGGAAGTAAGAGGACAAAGGGGATTGAAAACATTTTTTAAAAAAAGGTTAAAATGTTGGTCTTGGGGAGATCAGTCGGCCAATCTTGAAAAATACACATACACAATCTGTCATGAAACTTACATGATATATCTCTTTCATTTTCATCTGTAGCACCTCTTGACCCCCACAGCCTCATCAGCCAGGATTTTTAATTTGTTTTATGCTATCTTTGAGGTGATTACTATTCTTGAGTCATAGCAATAAAGCTGCATGAGCTGGTCTTGGTGTTTCTGCAACCCAAAAAGGCCATAGAAGGCAGTGTTCATTAACCAGATAGGAAACATGTTTTAATGGCCAATAGGAGCTGGACATATGATTGCCAGGTTTCTCAATGAAGTTAAATATGTTCATACAGTAAGAGTTAAGTTGGGAGAAGGGATAAAACATCACTTCAACTGAATACAATTTCAGGCAGACCCTGTGGTGGGTTGGAGATGAGAAAGAGTCTGTGTCTGTGACAAATGCTTTGCAAGGTTCTTTGTGCCATAGTAAGTGGAACATAACAATGAAACCATTGAGTAATAATATGGATAAACTAGGCTGGAGTATCTGTAGTCTTTGATATAGTCTTCAGAAATTTCACAGATTGCATATTAGAGTCTAAATAAACCATTTGAGAGGCATGAAACTTGTACAAGATTTTTTTTTAATAAATCATATTTCCTTTTCTGTTTCCTTGCAGGGAATATGTGGAACAGCAATGTGAAGTGTTCCCTGTCTGTATTTATATGCGAGATGAGGTAAGTCAACAAACCTACTGGTCCACCATTCCCCTTCATCTCCCACTGTAAATTATAAAATGACTCTGGATAACTTTCCAACCTGGAAAATGTGTTCCTCCTTTTGACTCACTGAAGAGGGGAAATAGAAGGTCTTAGTCTCTTCAAAGTTTGAAGTATTTTTCAGAGTGGGGAAAAATTTGGCTGGAACATAATCATAGGCTGCTCAACTCAAGCTTTTGAGCCCATAAAATATTCTCAATGACCTGTTTGTGTGTTTTTTCAAGTTCTTGTAAAACTCAAGAATCACAACAGTGGTTACAGCTTAATAAATATTTGCTTTTTCCTTGTTTTGATCTCTGCAGGGTTTTTATTTTTGTTTAATGCTTTTATATGTCAGTACTTTAGACTCATTCATCCCTTACTCTAGAAGAAATGCCAACATCTCTTTTCAGGTTCTGAACAGATCACCCTTATGCTAGTCAATGCTTGTTTGCTATCCTGGAAGCAGAATACTGAAAAGCAGAAGGGGGCAGATAGGGAGGATAAGCCTGTTCTAAGCTTTGTTCCCGGTATAAACTTGTCATCATATAGCTAAATGCAGTTGGGTATGTTTAAATTCCTACTTGAAAATAGGAAGAACATACACATGTGAAATTGGAGCAACAGTTAATCAAGGCTGGTAGTAGCATTCCAATATCTCCAATTAGGTCTTTTTCAGTTCTATTATTTAATATTTCTTTCGTTGCTAATGTCAAAAATGGAATGTGGGATTTTATTATACAAAACATAATTTTTTAAAAAAATCTCTAGGGCTCTGAACAGGGCCTTAAAGTATGTAGAATTATTAAATTAAATTAGAATTATTAAATTAAACATTAAGAGGAAGAGCATACAGAAGAGAGTGCTTTTTATAACTTTTTGATACCAAAAGTATTTAAATCACTTTTGAGCGATTTGCCTTTTCAAAACTAATACAGTAAACAGTATTGTATATCTTTTTTTTCTATTCAATTTTATCATA
>JANHZU010010601.1:41390-53078 GCA_032468055.1 Acrochordus granulatus | reverse complement strand
CCTAAGGACTTTCCAGTTCTTTTTATAAAAGTATTTCTGTTTTTTCTCTGATCAGACAGGTCAGTTTTGCCATTTTCTGCTAATCCTGACATTTTCAGGATCCATTTCTCCATTATGGGTATATTAATATTTCTTCATTATTATGCATATAGTGAATAACCACCTTGCTGGATGGACTGCACTTAACAATCCATAAAATAAAAACATACAAAGAGACTTGTTGGGTCATATGAAGGTTTCATCTAAACCATAATTTTATATTGCAAAGTGACCAATCAGATAGTCACAACTATATGATATTATAGTATTATTTAATATAGAATGTGTCATTTTAATGCTTGATAATAAAAATGTTTATAACTTTTAAGAGACTTTTGAATGAATTTAATATGACAAGATAACTGGGCATATCAGCCAGGTTGTGAAAATATAAAGTTCAAAGTGTCATAGAGCAGATGATGGAAAAATTATTGCTGGTACTGAATGGCTTCAAAAGGAAATATTTTTTGTATATTACAAAGGATTTTTCTTATACATATGCAGTAAGATGAGAAGGAAGTTTTATATCAACCAAACAAACTGTATTGACAAGCCAGGTGTTAGAAAGTATTATGTAAATGTTTGTATGTTTTAGGAAATACAAATCCAATAAAAATATTGATTGAGCCTATCAGTTCTTCTTTGTTCTACAGTATTTTGCCTTTAAGGATTTGTAAATAAAGACTTAATAATTTACTGTAGTGCTACGTCATGTTACATTTCATCTCTTTTTTCCAAACCCTGGGTCTTTGGAAATCAGCATCTCAGTAGACCTTTTCATTATTGTCTGGAACCAATAAAAATAAATCTGGTTGTTTACAATGATGGATTAAGTATAGGTAAGATTTTTATTTTAGTTCAGGTAGATTTTTGTTGATCTGATTTTTGTTGGTATAGTAGCATGTATGCTTACGATATAAGAGATCTGCTGTATAGATTAAATAACATACAGTCTGTAATCTGTCAGTGGTTAACTAACATGGCTCCGACAAGGCTATAAACAGGATATAAACGTCATACTTCACAGGCCATATACTGAACAAGTGGCACCTTTTCACATACATTTTCCAGAAGTTAATATAAAGCTATTTCCTATCTTTGTAGTATAATATGCATAGCCATTAAGGGCTTTATCTTTAAGGGATTTAATTAATATTAAAATCCACTGGACTTGATGGAACAAATTTTTAAAGCAAATTGGCAGTTGACAAGATTACTGTAATTAGTTTTATTAAAAAACAGAGACATTACCTTGCTGAGAAAGGTCCATGTAATCAAGGCTATGGTTTTCCCAGTAGTAATGTATGGCTGTGAGAGCTGGACCACAAGGAAGGCCGAGTGTCAAAGAATAGATGCCTTCAAATTGCGGTGCTGGAGAAGACTCTTGAGAGTCCCTTGGACTGCCAGGAGATCAAACAATCTAAGAGAAAATTTTTAGCCAAACATTTACCAGTCAAAGTAAAAACAGACTACCACTGTGAACAGAAAATGCTAAGTGAGCAAGAAAGATATAGCAATCTCAGAGAAATATGTAGGATCAGGGCAAGGGGAGTTGAAATACTAAGTATGGAAATGGAAAAGTATGGTAATTTCCACTATATCAGAATAACGGGAGAAGTGCATCATGGCATGGTGCCAGGTTATTCAAAGCATTGCCTCTCCCCAATCAAATCCACCCATCCCGTCAGGTCCAGGAGGAAAGGCATGTTGCAGATCCCGTCCTTGAAGGAATGTCATCTGATGGGGAGAAGCCTTTTCTGTTACAGCATTCGCCCTTTAGAGCATCATTCATCATGAGGTCAGATAGATTGGCCCTGATCTTGTTGGCCTTTTGGAAGAACCTGAAAACTTGGGTTTGCTATCTTGTCTGGAGATCTGGTAACATGGGTATGGAGTCTGCAAAGTGATTTTATTGCTGGGGAATTGAATGTGCTGTCCTGTTTTTTTTAAATAGTTTTTATTTTTAATGTTTTAAAAATGATTTTTGCTATGTTTTTAGTTATTTTTTTGCATGTATATTTAATTTTGAAAACTGCTCAGAGTCATAGATGAGAGGCTATATAAATTTATGAAATAAATCAAATAGAATATCCATTAACTCTCATTGTGCATTAGGATGGAGGTTTTCTGAGTCTCCTTCTCACAACTTTAATGGTTCACCAGATGGGGTGAACCATCTGGTTCTCTACCATGATATTCTCTACCATGATAACAAGGAACTGTGAAGCTGGTTGTTTGTGTAAGTTTCTTGAATTTTAACAATCCGAGAACCAGCCCTTACAAAGGTATTCGCAACAATTTTCTTAGTACTATAATTAAAAGGCATCAGTTTTCCTTCATTCAGTCTTTGTGATGGGCCATGATTCATACAGCTAGGAAAACCATAGCTGTAGCAACTTTGTTGTCAGTGTGACATTTCTGCAATTTTTGTCTAGATTGGTTATAATCTTTTTTCCCAAGTAGCATATAGCTGTAGACACTCTTATGAAATATTGAACCCATGAAAGTCCATTTTGTTTCCAATACAGTGTCTTGTTTGTATCTTTGTATTGATTGACATTATGTGTTGACATTATTATTTTTTAAATATTGAGAAATAGGCCAACTTTTGAATTTTGTTCTTTCACTTTTAAATTTTTCTCACTTCCAGTTATCAGAGTGGTAACATCAACATAAACGAAATTGTTTGTTTCAACAATTTTAACTCCAATTTCCATTTTTTCTATTCTGTATGCCTATTAAATGAATAAGGTAGCAATATACAACCTCAGAGTATTTCTTTTCCAATATTGAGCCATTTAGCAGCTGTACTTTCTATTATAACTATTGCTTCCTGGCCATCATAAATATTTTTTCAGTAAGCAAATAAAGCAGCCAGTATGCACATAATTTTATGAACTGCCCAGAATTGGTTTATAGATGCTCAAAAGATTTAGTTAAAGATAATCATTAAACAAAACTATATTTTTTGAGCCCCTTTCCTTTTCCATTATTCAACAGATATTAGCATTGAAATCTTAGGTGTCTTTTCCTCATTGAGATCCAACTTGCATGACTGGCAGTTCTTGTTTCATGTATTAATGATTCTAGATTATAATATCTTAAACATTATTAACATGTGAGGTAATTGTAGTTGTTCAGTAGATTGAGTGTTCTTTATCATTGACTTTTTTTTTGGCATTGAAATATAAAATGATCTTTTTCAGTCCTTTGGCCACTGCTGTCTTTCCCATCTGCTTACAAACTGCATGAGCACTTTAACTGCATCATTCTAAATAGAAAGGTTGATTTTTCTTTTTTTAATTTAAAAATTTATTATTTTTAGCAACATACAAAATACATTACAAAACATAAAATACATAATAAAACAACACATAACAACAAATAAAACAATATATACAATACGAAACAAAGGAAAGAAAAAAACCCTCTTTCATGTAACATTCCTAACCTAACTCTGTATGGATATTTTTCCATAAGCTCACCCAAAAAACACACATGTTCCCCTCTTTCATTGTAATCTAATTAATATGTTAACTGTATATTATATATGTTATATTAATTATGTAAATTCTTATGCTATATTATATGATACAATTTGTTTATTAAACATATGCATTTCTGTTCTATCAAACTATAAACTATCTACTATATATGAAATATACTTCCATTCACTTTTTACTCCTATTATACATTTCCTTTCCATCAACCCACTCATTAACATATCAATATCTTAATTAGTTTAACAATTATTTAATATTTCCAGTCACATTTTACACAATATTTCTTATAATTATATAAGTTCGAATTTTAATTCTTAGTTATCTAATCCATCTGCAAAAACTTCTTAGTTAAATTATTTCAGTAGAAAATCCCAGAATGGCTTCCAAACAACCCAAAATTTCCTTGAATTGTTATCCTACAGGGGGGCTGAGATAGACTGATATTTCAACAAATATTGAATCATCTTTGTTTTATTAGGGCCCATTTAAATTATCTTTTCAGAACAGTGATTCTTAAACTGGGGTAATTACTTCCAAGAGAGTAATTTGGGTAAATACTAGAGTAATTTGTGAGTCAAGGATCTAGTTTGAGACTGCTGCTACTTAAAACAACAGAGTTTTTTTGGGGGAATGCAGTAATTCACATTATTTGAGACCAGAAAAGGGCAGTTTAAGAACCACTCTTCCAGATTATCTCGCTACAGCTCAGTGACAAAATGCACTGTCATTAATGCTGGGATTTGTTTTGTTCAGCTCCTCCATATATTTTTCTTCTTACTCCAGTAAATATGTGCCTTCTTTGCCTTTTATGTATCCATTTTTGCCATTTATGTGTTCAAATTAAGGTTCCTTTAATTTCAGTAATTTTTATATTTTATAAATATTCAAATATTCTTCCATTCAGTTATTTTCTTAATATTTCTTATCTTTATTCTTGCTTTTCTTTGGAATTAAATGGTTAGTTGGGCAACTTTACCTCTGTTGTTTTTTATTTTCTATCTTCTACATTTCAGTGGGGGATAACTCGATCAGCAACATTAAAATTGAGACTATTTTGCAATATCAAGTATTAGTACAGTGCTCTGTAAGAAGCCCAGAAGGATAATGTGACTGATGGTATCAGCTATCACTGAGAAATTCAGTTGGGCCAAGTTGAATTAACTCCCCAAATCAAAGGCCATCCACCACGCTAAATCTAGGAATAAAATTGTAAAATAAACCATATGAGCACTGCATATTGTTGAAATAGACTAATTAGTAGTAAATACTTTCAACTGTTTATAAGTAGCTGTTAATTAACAAGAACAGTCTTTTTGTCATCCTGTCAAAGATCTTGCTACTTTTCTGTTTATCCTAATGAAAAGTTATATGATACTCGGATATATGAACAAGCAACTATTTGGGAAATTGATAAAGATAAGGCTTGGAAGGGCTGGTCGATAGCAGAATTTCTGCTTTAATTAGGTAAATATGTTTATTGTTATATCAATGCTAAGATGGCCAAGTAATGCTGTACTGGCCCAGCCCTTGAAGGCTTACAGAGATCAAAATGAGAAGAAACTAACTCCAACTTAGTCCTACCAAGGATTACATGGCTATGGAATTAGGAGTTCCTCAGATGCAGGGATTTGCCGTCTCTCATCTTAGATTCAGATTCTTTATTGGCCAAGCATGGTTAGACATGCAAGGAATTTGAGTCCGGTACAGCAGCTCTCAGTATACTTGCAAGACAATAGTAAATAAAATAACATAAACAAAGTTAGGTATTCAACAGTAAAGTATGCATCCAAAGTATGCAGCCAATGTTAATTTAGAACTCTTTGCACTTTGTGTCCTATCATATAGTATGAGTCAGGTATTCAGCTGAATGATGGCATGGGGGAAAAATTATCCCTGTATCTGGTTGTTTTGGTATGCTCTACCCTATAGCGCTGTCCAGAGGGAAGAGGTTCAAACAAGTTGTGTCCAGGGTGAGAGGGATCTGCAGATATCTTCTCCACCCATTTCTTGATCTTCTCAATATACAGGTCCTCCATGGAGGTGACACTTACCCATTCAAAACTGGTGCATAGTCTGGGGGTTGTTTTGGACTCTTAGTTCCGACCTAAAAAACAAATGATAGCTGTGGCCAAGGAAGTCTTTGCACAGCTTTATCTTATGTGCTAGTTGTACCCCTTCCTGGATCAGAAGGCTCTTCGGACAGTCACTTATGCCATAGTCATTTTGTTTGTTAAATTTATTCACTGCCTATTCACTTCCACTTCTACATTAAAAGATAGCTAAAATGGTGGAGAATGTACTCTAAAACGGAGGTGGAATCTTCAATCCAGTAACCACCTCCAGGATGACACACTGCTATCCATGCCTCAAGCCATTCTGCAGAGCCAGGTTTTAAGGCCTTTGTGGAAGGCCAAGAGGGTGGGGGCAGATCTCATCTAGGGGTATGATGTTCCACAGGGTAAATGCTGCAACAGAAAAGGCTCTTCTCCTGAACCCCGCCAGTCAAAATTCTGTGGCTGATAGGGTCTGCAGCAAGCTCCTACTTAGTATTAACACTTTGAATTGAACCCGAAAGCAAAGTGACAACCACTGCAGCTCACATAACAGAGATGTCAAATAAACTGCCCTACAAGCCCCAAGAACTGTACATGCAGCCTCATTCTCTGCCAGCTGTGGTTTCCAAATATTCTTCAAGGGTGGCCCCATGTGGAATAAAAGGTAAAGGTTACCTTGCCAGTCGTTACCGACTACAGGGCGCGGTGCTCATGCCTATTTCCAAGCCGAAGAGCCAGTGTTCATCCGAGGACACTTCCGTGGTCATGTGGCCGGCATGACTAGATGCCAAAGGCGCACAGACGCTTTTACTTTTCCCGCTGGAAGAACGGAAAAGAAAATATTTATCTATTTGCATGCTTTCCAACTGCTAGGTTGGCAGGAACCTGGGTGGAACAACAGGAGCTCACCCTGATGCACGGCAATGCTGGGTCTTGAACTCGGGCTGCCAACCTTCCAGCCAGTAAGCCAAGCTCTTAACCACTTGCACCATTGCACCTTACATTGCAGTAATCCAAGGAAGAATTGACTAAGGCCTGAGTGATTGAGCGTGAGAACTCCCAATCCTGTAAAAGGCGCATCTTGTCATAGAATTATTGTCATTAACTACTCTATATACTCTATCATCGCTTGTGATGTGTGTATTGACACACAAAAAAAGAAATTAATGTTGATCAGAATTATATGTTTTTTGCCTTTGAAGACTACTTGGAAGTTCAACTAGTTCAGAATGCAGCAGGATGGACAATTGGGCATGCCTTGGGATAGCCACATTAAACCCCTGCTTTGCGAGCTACATTGGTGGCCATCGTGCTGTGGGGTGCAATTCAAGATGCTGGTTATCACGTTTAAAGCCATACATGGCATAGGGCCAGGTTATTTGAGAGATCACATATATCTCCTGGTTTTGCCACTCCCATAAGAGCTGGCAGAATTGATATGCTCCATATCTTCTTGATTAAACAACACTATCAGAATCCAGTGTGCTTTTTTGTTGCAAGATCTGCCCTCTAGAATCAGATTCTCCTCAGAGAATCATGTGGCTCCCACCCTGATGACATTCCAAAAGGCCTTAAAAACTTCCCAGGACTTAAAGTAGGGTGAATATGGTCCCCTTATTAGATATGTCTTTTGTATATATAGTGTATTGGCCAGAGAAATTTTGATCTTGTATATTTTATATTGTATATTGTTGTTTTAAATTGTGAGACATTCAATCATTTTAGAGTTAGGTGATATCTAAATTTAATGAAATGAATAAGCTTGTGTGCTCTTTTATGAAGTGAAACAATAGTGTTATTTGTGTAGTTATTATTTCTTTCAGGAGAAAGAAAACAATTGCCATTCCTTGATACTTTTACGTTCAACAGTCTCATTCCAAGTAATGCTGTACTGGCCCACTTCTTGGTGAGATCACTTCTTGGTGATCTCTCTCATTGTCTTGAGGTCGCCTTGATAAGACTTGATTCCCTTGCTTCTACAATCCTAGCATGCCCTCTTGTTCTATTCATGAAGGGTTCTGCATTGGCTGAAGGTGTATAAATATAGAAGCTAAAGGAAATATCAAAGGTGTTCTGTACATACTAACCCATTTATTGAGTTATTACTCATGTTTGTTTTCCTTACAAGGTTGAAAATACTTTGAGAGCCTCAATTGTAAACTTGGTAGCCATGGGGAAATAGAAAACTTGAGTTTTGGGATAAGTGAAACCTAGATGAACACGGGCTTAAAAATAAAGAGCTATATTTGAACATCCTGTTATATGTGTATGTTTACAACAGGACAAATGTGCAGACTGGCAGCAAAATAAAGTTTGTGAAAGTTATAAAGACTTCAAGGCATTGGCTTTGATATTTTGTTATGGCTATTTGTGCTTGCTGCATTATCCCCACGGCCCCACGGCCCATGAATTATTTTAAAATGTTCTTCAGGGCAGAATTGATCAACTGCAGACTTCTTTGTTGAAGAACTCCAGCCAAGGATCCCTGAAGCTCCAGCTGGTTTATGTACTTGTTCTAAGTGAACTGGACTTTTTAGATATGTTTTCCCTCCTCCTCCTGACATGTTCCACTCCAGGAACCCATACAAGCATCACTCAGGACTAGGAGGAGACTCGTTTGGCAAATTTTTAAAATACTGTATGTGCTGGGAATTTGCACTGGGAATAAAGGTAAGTATCTCTGTCTGGAAAAGATGGAACACAGCTGTAGTCCCATCGTCAAAGGAAATAAAAGGCCTCAAAAATTTCCTTTTGTATTCCTCTGATAGCAAATTGGAAAGGGCTATGCAAAGTAAAATCTGTTATTGGACTTGTAATACAGGGACATTTATTAAAAGGAACAAACATAACTATCCAGATTGATTTTTTAATAATGTCTTTCTATCATGAAGCATACTGCATGGAAATGTAATTCAATTCAGACCCAATGATTTCTCATAACATCAGAACCAAGCTTTCTTATCAGTAAAAAGAAAATGCAGGTCCAGCAATCATATTGATTGCTTCATATATCCAATTTGCAACATCTTACCTCATTTCTTGTCTGAGATGTCTTTATTGCAAAGAATTTCAGTTGCCATTAATCATGTTAGTTTCAAGCATACACTATGTGCTGTCAAGTTAGTGTTGATTCTTAATGAGCACATAGATAGACCTCCTACAAGATACATTATCCCAAATTTGACCTTTACATCTCCCAACAATTCATACATTGCTGTTAAATACATCCACTTTTCTGCTAGTTGTTCTCCTCTCCTTTGTTCTTCCATCTTTCCCAGCATTATGGATCTTTAAGACAGCTAGATCTTTGCATAATGTGTCCAAGATAGGTTGATTTGAATCTGATTATTTGTGCCTCAAGTGAGAATTCTGAATTGATTTCTGTTACAGTAGGATCCATTTGTTTGTTTTTCTTTGCTGTCCAGAATATTTTTATGAATCTGCTCCAAATCCAAGTTCAAAAGCAATAATACTTTTTCCTGTTTTTTCAAACTCCAATAGATTGTCACAGGGAAAATCACTGTGTGCATGATTCTGATATTTGTAGATATTGATACACCAGAGCATCTGAGTATTTTTTCCAAGGCAGTTTCATTGCTACCCTACCAAGTGCTAATTTGTGGTACATTTGTTGATTGCTGGTCTTTTTATTGCTGATAAAGGTAAATGTTTCCCTTGCCAATTGTGGCCAACTCTCAGGGATGGTGCTCATCTACATTTCCTGCCAAAGAGCCAGCATGTCCAAAGATGCTTCCCTGGTCATGTGGCTGGCATGATTATACATTGAGGCGCACGGACACTATTACTTTTCCTACCAAAAGTGATACCTATTTATCTACTTGCATTTTTACATGCTTTTGAACTGCTAGGTTGATAGAAGCTAGGCAGACCACAGGAGCTTACCCCATTACACAGCAGCTCTTGGGTTTTGAATTTGAGCTGCCAACTTTCTGGCTGACAGTCCCAGCATCTTAACCGCTCACTGTGCTATTGATAGGGTATCCTAAAAGGCAAACGTTATTCACTAGTGTCTTTGTTTGCATTTCTAAGGCTGGTTGTTGTACCTGTTGTCATTAGCTTGTTCTCCTTTATATTTGGTCATTGTTCCATTTTTTTCACTGTGTTCCTTTGCTTTCATTCAAGAGCATGTTCATCTATGAGGGAGCATAATCAATAAGAAACACAGGACCACTTCTGTACTTTAGGGAGATAAAAGAGAAGTACTGAATACACCGGGTGTGGTATCAATGGAAAAGAAAAAGGAACTTGTGTTGGAGAATTAAATTTCATCTCTTCCACACAGGTGTATGTGGAAGAGATGAAATAAAAATGGTGCATTGAGTTCTGAGAATCAGAAGTACTACAACTGAGAAAGGAGTAGTAGAGCCTCATAGCCTCACAAACTTTCCAAAAACACAGGTCAGCTACAGCCAGTTAGCAATAAATAAGTATTTTCTTCCTCCTACAAACTGATAAGGTCTGAGAGATGGATTAGCATCTCCACAAAGGAGCAATTACCAGCCTACTTAAACCTCCTGCAGCAACATACAAAATACACATTTATATCCATGTATGCTTTCTTGTTTATATCCATTCTGGAGATGCTCTTTGCCTCTTGTCAGAGGAGCTTTGATTCACAAGCTTCCCAATTAAATTTTCCAAGTGCTGGTTTCTGTGTTCAGTGAATGGTCAGGGGGAGGGTGTTCTGGATTATATGGTATATCATTCTACTACCTTAGAGTTCTACATTCATATGCATGTCCCCTTTGATGTACTCATATACTTACTAATCTTTACATATCCAACTAACTATGAACTTAATGGCACTCTAATCATTGCAACTCATGTTATGGAAAAAATGCTGCTTCTTTTGGTAGCTGCAAGTCTTTTTCTTCAACCCTCCAAAGACAGCAACCACTATTTGGTCTGAATAAACTTGGCAAAACTACTTTTTTCTCCAGCATCCTTTTGGTGTGGAAGGACCTTGATGTGGTTGGAGGGCTTATGTGCTCTGAAGAAGATGAGAGCTATGCCAGGGTTTCAACCATACTGGACAGATCTCATTAGAGGAGCCAGACAAAGAGTGTCTCCCTCCCATAAAAATATGAGAAGTAAATTACAGACATCCATACTGGCTCAATCATTGAGTTTACAATGGTTTGGGTTAACAAGGACCGTGCTAGATGTTGTTGGGGTTCCTGACATCTGGTGAAAAATGGGCTACAGGACTCCACTGGAGAAGGAAATGGCAACCTATTCTAGTATCCTTGCCAAGAAAACAGTAACAAAAGGCAAAAAGATAGGACACCAGAAAATGAGCCTCGCAGATGAGAAGGAATTACAAATTGCTCCAGAAAGAGTGAAACAGCTGGGCCAAAGCCAAAAGGACGCTCAGTTGTGGATGTTACTGGAGGTGAAAGGGAAGTCCAGTGCTGTAAAGAACAATATTGCATAGGAACCTGGAACATACAATCTATGAATCAAGATAAGGCTGGATGTGGTCAAACATGATATGGCAAGGCTGAACATTGACATCTTGGGAATCAGTGAACTAATATGGACAGGAGTGAGTGAATTTAATTCCGATGACCACTATATCTATTACTGTGGATAAGAATCCCTTAGAAGAAATGGAGTAGCCATCATAGTCAATAAAAGAATGGGAAAAGCAGGCCTGGACTACAGTCTCCAAAATAACAGGATGATCTTGGTTCAAATCCAAGGCAAATCATTCATCATCACAGTAATTCAAGTCTTTGCCCCAGCCTCTGATGCCGAAGAGGCTGAAGTTGACTGGTTCTATGAAGACCTACAACACCTTCTAGAACTCACACCAAACAAAGATTTACTTTTCATGATAGGGGATTGAATCCTAAGTAGGAAGCCAAAAGTTAACTGGAATAACAAGGAAGTTTCGCATTGGAGTACAAAATGAAGCAGGGTAAAAGTTAACAGAATCTTTTCAAGAGAACAAGCTGATCATAACAAATACACTTTTCCAACAAGCCAAGAGGTGACTCTACACATGGACATCACCAGATGGGCAATACCGAAATCAGATTGATTATATTCTTTGCAGCCAAAGATGGAGA
>JANHZU010010600.1:0-24639 GCA_032468055.1 Acrochordus granulatus | reverse complement strand
CTTTTATCCAGAAAGCACTGAATATACTGAAAAGAATCATATTATTGCTGGAATCCTTGAAAACATTCTAAGACTTGCTGTATTATTACATGTTAGCTGTTTTCAGCTGTCTAATACATCCTATCTTTCTGGTAGACCTTAACTCTAACCTGTTATTACTATTATAATGAGAACTGTCACATATTCTCAATCTGTTATTGGAAAAACTTTGCACCAATAATATAGAAATATATTTTGTTAATTGTCAGACCTCTGTCTTGTTGATTTCATTTGTTATTCCAGCTTAAAAATACTTACCAGAAAGCATTTTCCCACCACCTGAATTAATATTTTCACTTATATTGAAATATATTTGGATTATATACCATATTTGGACAATATTGAGATCGACCCAATATTTCAGATCTTATAGCATGAGGATAAGAGAGAATCAAGGTTTGAGCCAATAGGGAAATCCTCTTCAAATCCTACAGATGCATTGGATATTTGCTCCCAGAATTCACCAGTTAACTCACTGGCAATGATGGAAAGCAAAATAAAACACATTTGAAGGACACCACATGTCCAAAGGCTGTTCAGCCTGAATCTGATGGTTACTCACAGGATCAGCTGGATTAATCACAATCCTTGATAGTTTGATAATAAAAATACAACAGAATTAATTGGGCCAATAAATTATAAATATCTCATTCAATCAAAGAAAGTTCCCTATTACTTTAGTGGAATTTTCTTTTACAAAATGTACAGTTTGTATAAAGTAGCATCTTAAAAAGGACATTCCTTCTCATTTGGATATTATGAAATAAATCTTCTAAAATGGCTCTGGCTGCAATGCAAACAGGGATCATTTAAAGGTGTTTTTCTCTGCAAGTATGGTTTTACTCATATGCAAGATGAGTGATGAAATTTTCATACAATATTTATTTAAAAGGGCAACTCTTTCTCTAATTACAAATTGGTATTAAATAAACACAACACTTTGACACAAGTACTTTAACCTCAACATATTATTGTAAAAATCATTTATTGTTAAAACATTTAAATAATTCTGGGTCTTTCTGAAACAGGAAATGCATAAAGACACACTAGTCTACAGTTACATGATCTCAAGAGAGAGAAACAGATAATATAGATTTTCTAGGGGCAGTGTGACAATTTAATGATGAGATAATATCCCTTTGTGATTTGGCAGCCATTTTTTAAGTCTTTTATGGATGATACTGGCCAGAGTTGAACAAGGACTTTCTTGCAGATATTGGAGTCTCTGATGTACATATTACACAATCAGTAAATGTGATACTATACTGATTTTAGAGTTATGCAGTGGAGTTATAATAAGATGTATTCCCAATAGATATTTTTCCTTTTGATTATACACCTAATGTATTATCCTGTAAAAAAATTAAGAAATCTAAAGAATATTGATCAGTATTGCACAAACACCATCAAAAATGGAAATTCTAAACATATTCCATCAAAATTGAGTAATAAATATAATCTCTACCATTTTCCTTTTGAAGTTGATTTTCATTGTTATATATTATACAGATGTTATTTCATAGTTCACTATAGATTATAAAGAGTGAAAATGTCTGTCATTTGTTAAAATTACATTTTCTAACAATATGTTGAATAGCACTGTTGCATAACAAGCATTGCTAATTTAATTTTCTTAAAGAACAATGTAAATATGTATTACATTAAAGTACGGTTAAGCTGAAAATAAGGAAGGCAAGTGATCCTTACATTTAGTTTATTGTTTAAGAATGTGGAATGTTTTCAAATATTATTTAACTTGATACTTCACTGTCTAAGAACAACTTCATGTTTCTAAAAAGATCTTTAAAAGCTTAAAATTATCTTAAAGATATAATGTGTTTCATTAAAATACTTTCATTGCATATTTTGAACATATAAATGTATATAAATAAAGAACTGTACTTGAAACTGAACAAAGTATTAAGTCAAATTTCTTTAATGAAACTGATTTCTAGCAAGGACTGAATAGGAAATTTTAAAAATGGCTTGTCTAAAAAATTAAAACTTTAAAAATATTCATAATGTGCTTAGATGAGATGGTATGGACACTGCATCTGCCTTACTCGTACCTTACTGTCTTACTTGAATTATTTTGTCTTACTTGAATTATTAAGTCAAGAACTCTCAGACATAGCCCCTTTTTTAACCTGTACTTAGTAATTTATAAAAGTCAGATCCAGGACTTAACAATAATTTCAAATAATACAATTGGAATATGTAAATCACCATCTAAACTGTATGCTGCCTTGCTTCAGCTAGGGTTACAATTTTATTAATATGCCAAGAGGTTAAGATGCTGGGTTTGTTGGCAGCTCGGCAGTTTGAGACCCAAAAACTGCCATGTAACGAGGTCAGCTCCTGTAACTTTCCTCAGTTCCTATCAACTTAGCAGTTCAAGAGCATGTAAAAATGCAAATAGATAAATAGGTACCACCTTTGGTGGGAAAGGCAACAGCATTCTGTGCCCCTATAGTCATGCCGGCCACAATCACCACAGAAGTGTCTTCGGACAAACACTGGCTCCTTCAGCTGTGAATCAGAGGTAAGTATGGTCCCCTAGAGTTGGCCATGACTAATACAAAAAAAATCCTTTTTTTTAATCCAGTGATAATTCATTATTTTGAATGTGTTGACTCCAGTAAAGAGCATACATATTACAAAATGATAAGGCTTTGCCAATATATTTTTGTTGTGTTAATATCTGTCACAATTAACTTTTAAATGATAGACTTTTCTTGGCTTTTCTGAGTAAAGTACTATTTCTCAAACTGGGAGCGATAAAAACTCTCTTCTCAGGGTTTCTCATATGGGCATATAAAGTTTTGCACAATTGGGAAAACCACATTTTCATATACAGTCTGTGTCTGTAAGCAACTATTTCATAATGCACAACAAATATCTGATCTTCAGTTCACTGATTAACTGGACCATTAACTTATTCTTCCAGGTAGAAAAATTAATAAAGCACAGACGGCCTGTTTCCATTATCCAGCCATCAGTTTCCAGGCAGCAGTTTTGTAATTCAAATAAGTGTTTAAGATATTTATATAAGATATTTAAGACTCAGGATTTCCTTAAGTGTTGTGATTTTATAAGTTACATAATACTTGTATGTTGTCTTTTCTTCTTTTTATTTTTTTCTTTGTTCAGCTTTATTAAGGCAAATAATCAGAACATTTTTTTAAATGAAAAGGATAGATATTTAACACTCAGGATTTCCTTAAGTGTTGTGATTTTATCAGCATTAATTAAGAGTATAATCAGGAGTTTTTACATATGAGTGTATGTGTAGCTACCAGCAGAAAAAGAGACAACAGGCTGAACTGTAAATGGACATATGGTAATGGTTAAGATACTTGACCAATGCCATGGAGAACCAACTTCAGGTTCATCCTCAGCTGTGAAAATTCAGTGATTAACTTTTCTTCATGTGCTATCTTTCAATTCAACTTTTGATGTTAAAGAAGAAAGTCTAGAGGAGGAAGTGCTATGCAAAACTTCCTTAAAAGCTCAGTATTGTTGTAGTAAAGTCAGAACTGTATTGAAGAGGTTTCTAGGATAAAAGAGAAATGTTCTACTAAATAAAGAAGTGGATCAGAATTTTTGTAAATTTTAAAATTCTGTAAATTTTAAGGAATTCTGCATTAGCCATTCTCTCAAAATTATTGAAAAGGAATGAATAGTTCTGACTAGAAGACATTATTTTAAAAAATGACCACTTGGATTATGAGATAGGTATTATATTTTGCATTGCAGCCTCCAAACGCATATTAAATGGAATGTATTAATTTCATAACTCTAAAGTTTCTCCCTGCTCTAGCATGAAAACATGAACAGCCATCCCAAAATAGAACTAAATTAGTTTTTTCTGTTGTTCTGCCTTTGGGGAGAAATGTATCTTTTTAAATTTAGATTCAGTTTTCTTTCAGATAGACACAGTGCTATGAATACTCATGGAAAACACTCAGAATATTTTTTTGAAAAATTCTGATAGTTTTTAATTATTTTATAATAATTATTTTATTGCATTTGTATTTTAAACCATACCTGGGTAAATTGTATCTCATGTGCAACCTTCCAAGGTCACCTCTGGACTGTTGATTGTCCTAAGAAATGTTTCCTTCCATTGTCAGATGTGCATTTATTCCACTGATTCTGGAAGCCCTTTAGTGAGGCAAGTTGGCATAGCCTCTACTAAGAATCTTCCTTGAGAGCAAGGCATTAGAAAAACATTTTAGTTGTTATGCTGCTCAGATCTTTGCCAATTTGGAGCAGATTTTCATGCTATTTTCAGGAAATTTGGCCTTCCATTTTACCTCCTAGAGTCTGCTTCCTTGACATCCCATATATAAATATCAGTAATAATTTTATTTTGTTTAAATAGTATTATTAATACTATTCCAATTTTCAAATTAACTCCCTCATTATTTATATCATATATCTCCCTGCATTTCATACTTCAAAACTATGCTAGTTTTGTTCTTTAAATGAGCCAAACACTCAAATGTCATATACTGTTTCCCTTGGGAGACTTGTCTATCTTACCCTCTAATAGATCTTGCTATGAGAAATGGCAGCCTTTTTTTGCCAATTTCATCCCATTATTTCTAGTTATGGCATTTTTTTCTTGTCATGCTTTATAAAGGCTCTTATAGCATGACATGAGTAGAAAATAGCCTTTAATGGAAAGTGTCTATGTAAATTCTCATTAATCCAGGTCATGTCTTGTAGCAAAATTGCAAAAATATTTTTTGCAAGCTATTTTAAAAAAAGGCAACTGAACTTTTGTTTAGGTGTTACAGAGAAATTTTTCATCTCTCATCCAGGAATCTTCTTCTGTCTCATATGAAAAAGGAAAAATGATAAGGAAACTTTAATGGAAACTTTACTGTTCTTCCTACCTGATACAGTTGTAAAATACATTGTTCTGGAAGAAAAGGCTGAAGTAATAAGGGGTGAGAACAGCAGTTTGCTCTTGTAGTTAAGGACCAGGCTAGAAATCAGCAGACAGTGAATTATAGTCCCATTTTAGGCATGAAAGCCAACTGGGTGACTTTGGGCCCGATACTCTTTCTTGAGGCCCAACCCACCTCACAGGATTATTTTTGTGGCTAAAATAGGAGAAGGAAGGAGTATTAGGTATGTTAGACACCCTGAGTTATTTATAAAAATAATAAAGACAGGATATGAAATAAATAAATACTAAGACACTTCAGTATTTCTGGCTGTAAGTTTCTGAAAATCAATTGTGTAAATAGCCACATAATTTATAAATAGGTATTAACATCTCCTTAATATACTAACTTTATAAACTCATTATAGTTCATACAACTGAGGAATTATATTCAAATTCTAGTGTCATTAAATTTCCAAATTTGGTAAATCTGATCTATAGCCTAAGTTAGTTAATATAAAGGTAATTACTTTCCTCTTTCTGTGATTTTTTTTTAGTATAAATCAATGAAATAAAAAGCTCACAATGATTCAGTGCAATGTATCAAAATTGCAATAAATTAATATTTTGATGTTGATTTCAAGACAAAGTATTTGATGCTTAGCTTTGGGCTTTATTTGTCTTTTTCATGGCAAATAAATGATACAAAAGCAAAATTCTTTATAGAGTAGCTAATAATAATGGAGTTTGATAACCTTAGCTTTTTATGATCAGGTATGATGGAGCCATGATGCCATTGGTTAGGGAGATAATTTAAACACCCAAAGAAATAGAAGTATAAACTTGTATAGATTAGATTTTGTACTTTGACAAACAGAAATATGATTAATTCAAAGAAAAACGTATGGAAGTGTTTAAGTCACATGCAGCGTGTCAGAATGCTTATGAAAACTGAAGTACCATGAACTTTCATACTGCAGGAGGTGGATTTAAATGAGCTAAGTGAGTTCTTAGCTCATATATCATATTGTTCATGTTTATTATTTTCAGGAGTAAAATGGGAAAACACATATGGACTAGTTTGTGGATTGGAGATATTATTTCTTATTCTTGATAACTTTCCAGGAGTATATTCCTAATATCTATTGACATCAGCCTTAAGACATGTTATCCCTTTGGTTCTAAGTTACCATCATGTCTAAAAGTTCCATTTTGGCAGTTAACATCTGCTCTGAAGCATGTAATCTGGAAGTTCAACTACTTTTTTTGCCTTATTTATGACAACTGATACAAGCCATCTTGTTCAGTTCTATTTCAGTTCCTATTTTTCCTTATCCTTTGCATGGAATTTGGATAGTTTTGTTTTTCTTTGCATACATATTCAAAGGCCTTGAAAGGTAGGAAAGGGAAGGGGTTAACAAAACCCAAAGCCTTCACACTCATTTATTTGAACAGTAACCAAACTGGCTAAATTATGATTTCCATACAGATTTCTTAATAACTAAGCATGCTGGAGAGAATTTTTGAGAATACTATGGATAGCTAAGAAAATAAACAGATGAATTATTAAACAAATCAACCCAGAGTTCTCACTTGAGGCACATGACCAGGCTCAAATTATCATACTTGGGACCCATTATTGAAAGACATAGGTCTACTGAGAAGTCTACAATGCTGAGAAGGATAGAAAGAGAGGAAGATAAGCAGTTACAATGGTCATTGGTGCATTATTAAAAGACCTGAAGGATGAGAAAATATATCTGTGTGCTAAGAGTTGATATAATTTGTGTTATATAAAAAAGCAGAAGCTCTTATTTTCTAATTTCATGAAACTGCTTGCAGAAGAGATGTATATGTCTTAGTTGCTGAACTATTTTTGTACTCATTCTCTTAATCACCATCATATAACATGTAAAATGTAGTTTGGAGCTGAGTGAAAGATTTATCAAATATGTAGTTCTATCCCACAACAAATTCTCTCACATGATTTCAATCTAAGGCAGAATATAACACGTGTTTTCAGAGACTCAAAATATTTTTCATTTGTATGTATCTTTTTTAGTCTCCTAAATACCATTTTTTCCTTCCTTTGTTCCAAAAAAAATAGCAAATTATATGACATTTTTTAAAAAAAGAAATCAGATATAAAGAGGAATGTGCAGCAACTCTAGCGATTTAATTCAGTGAAAGCTGAACTGAAGATTTTATAACATGACAAATAAATTATCTGTCACAGTATTTTACCTAGCCAATGCAAATTGGTTATTTTTGATGAGAAGGATTAATGATGTCCACATTGATGACACTGAATATTGTCTCTTTAAAAAGAAATTAACAGAAAAAACTGCTAAGCGTTTTACGGATACATGAGATTAAAATGCAATTGCAAATGTCAACTTTTTTTACAGTGGGGGAGGATTGACAATGATTGTAAGAAAACACAAATATTTTCTCTGCTACAATATCGCTTATTTCTTGGTGGTTTTATGTAATAACTGTCATTGAAAATGCTAGTATAAGATTTCTTTTTATTTTAACCAGGCTTTGTAATACTGAAAATATTTTGTTGTTAAAAAACGAACATCCATTTTCTATGAATTTCATAAAGAAATTAGTAGATGTATTATAACTAGGTGGGCTAGAGAGTAAATAAGAAAAATGAAGGAAGAAGGGAAAGCTCATGGAAAAAGGACAAATACATTCATTTTGTTACGTATGCCCTATTATAAGTTCCAGCACAATAAAACTGAAGTTGCAATGGACCATTAATAACTGCCAGTTGTTAGCTACTATGGAATACTAGGTAACTTTACTGAGAACTTAGATCATAGGCAGCAGAGTAATGAGTCCCAATGGAATTAGAGCTCTGGCCCACTTTGTTACAACTATCGATTTATTGTAAAATCCTGATGTGATTTAGATAAGGAAGGGAAAGGTAATAGCATTAATTATTCTACTGTATTTAGGAGCCAGAGACACAAATTCAGGTGTAACACAAACAGACAGTCAGTACATGTATGTACACTCAAATGCTTGTACACACACATAGAAGCCATTCATATTCTTTATTGATTCTTTTCTGTTCAAGGCAACACATCACAGCAAGAAGCATGTGCAACTATCTACATACTTTGATGTGATGAACCAGTTGCATTTCTTCTCCCCTCTCCTTTTTTTTGAATAAATACTGCCTGCAAAAGAAGAGCCTGTGAAATGATTAGGCTGCATTCCAGATTAAACATAGCTGGGACAAATCTCCTAAAACAAAATATCCATGTCTAATGTTAATTTACAATTCCATAATCCATTGTGTTAGCTCATCTGCTTTCTTTAGAGATTCAGTCTTTGAAACCAGCAGTGCAACATCTGTTAATTCCTGGACATGACAGAAACAGTACCAAATGATGGCAATAGTTTATCCCTTTGAAGCCCAATCTCCAACATGTAAATAGTAAAATATATGATAAAACACTATTTCTCCTATGACATACATTTAGTGCCTAGAAGGATTTTATGACACTGGATTTATTTTTTCATCCTATAAAGTTTTCTGGCTACAAAACATGAATCTCATGAAGCAAATAAAGCTACATCGATAATGTATTATTGTGTTTCAGATACTTGATATTACACTATACCTTTCATTGGGAAGTACTAGGAAGGCTGAAAATTGTGTGTAAGATGGGTCATCTAGCTGGTTTGCCATATATGGTTAGCAGATTGTGTAGGAAAGTCTTAGTGACTTATCACTTAATGAATATAGAAGTATCTTTATCACTGCCATGTTGGTGCCCTGTAAATCATCTCTAAGTATCTACATCTACATCTATAGTATCTATATCTGCATCTAAGCTGAAAATAGTCCAAACTACTGGGGGTGTTAGACATCTACATCTAATTGTTAGTAATCTATATGTAAAATTATTATGGGAAAAAGTTAATTATTGTTCTAACAACTAATACTTGATATGTAACAATATATTTATACGATGCTATTCTATTATCTTTTTAAATCACTTAGCAACCTGCAATAATGATACAAATATAAACATTATTCATACTATTTAAATAAACAGCATTAAATACCAGTTTAAGCACCCACTCAGCAATTGTTTTTCAAGATTTATCCTTTTAACAACTGCCTTTTGCAATCCCTTTCAGTACTGGGCTATCATTCATTTCACAAGCTCAGGTTTAAAGTACACTTGGCTGTCTCTGAGTTGTGCATCTTTGGAGTTGAAACAGCAACAGCAAAGAATCACACTAAGGAGCAAAGTAAGAATTGCCCGTAGAGCTTTAAAAATACAGTGGTGCCTCACAAGACAAGACTAATCCGCTCCAGAAGAACGCTCTTTGTGTGAAATGCTCTTAAAGCGAAACGAGGCTTCCCATTGGAAACAATGGAAAGTCAGACAATCCTTTCCATGCCCCCCAAAATATTCACAAAAAAATCATTTTCAACAGAATTTGATGTAGAAATGATTGTCCTTAACATCTGAATCAATTATTAACACAAGATATAAAGCAGAAATAGAGCAAACGAACCAGAACTTCTGGATCTGCTTCGAGGCTTGCTGCTGTCCAGCGCCCCCTGCTGGCTCAGAGGATACACTGCCGCCACTGCTGAGGCAAAAATGCCTTTTCCCTCAGCAATGCCTTTCTGGGCGTCTTTCATGAGTGGTTTGGAAATCTTACTTGCCTCCGTACTGTGAGGGGAGAAGAAACGGGCAGCAGGGATTGAGCTTGGAATTTCTGCTTTATTTTGGGAGAGGACAAGGATAATTTCTGCTTTATTTTGGGAGAGGACAACGACAATTTCTGCTTTATTGTATGTGTGTGCGTGTGCGCGAGGGAGATGAGAGGGAGGAGATGAGGGCGAGTGGACTACCTGGAGGGAGAATCTGGAGTCTGAAGTCTTCGGAGTTCCATCTCTTGAATGCCTTTCACTTAATTTACGCTGTTTACGCAGCGAGGGAGAAGAACCAACGGCTCCGTTGTGAGATTTTCCACGTGAGCTCATTGCATGGTGCTCATCTTGCGATCAGGAACGTCGACCTGCCATACATTCTGGCAAGATCAGTCACATGCATAATAATGGAGTAAGCCACGCGGCAGCGTAGACAGAACATGCGCGCGTTTGCCGCCTGTACGGCAATGGAGTAAACCACATGGCATTTCCTGAATGGGAAATACAGAGCGCACTGACTGATGATGTGTAAGGTATTGCGTGAAGTTTGCTGGTCTTGTGAGTCGCCGTTCGTCTAGAGGAATAAATTTTATTAATTTTTTTTTGCTCGTCTTGTGAGTTGCTCATCTTGTAAGGTTCCCTGTACAAATGTGGAGTAAGGGTAGCTGGGACAGACTAATTAGAATTTTGTAGAGAAGTTGTCTAGCAATTGGGCAGAGCCCAAGAAATTTGTAAGATTTCTTGCGTTAGTATAATGTTGAGCAGAGTGGGTATAAAATTCTGTACCTGTATTATTTAATACCAGGGGGCTCCATGTGAAACAATTCCATTCACTTTACTTCTTTTTCTGAAGCAGAGCAAGCCAAGTTCTTAATTTGCTGAATTCAGTCTGTTTCTTCAGACATCCTCATATTCAGATCTTGTCTTTTATATCTGCCCATCTCACCAACAATTTTTTAGTATCACTTCTTAATTCTTTCCTTTTACTTGTGTCCTTTTACTGACATTTTAATATTTCAAGTAGCATAGTAATTATAGCATTTCTAGGGTTTCAGCTGTGCATTTTAAAATCTGGATGAAACTGAAATGCTAAATAACTCCATTGATGTTCAGTGAGCCCCATGATGCAGTCACATAATTCCATGATGCTACTAAAACTAACAGCAGATAACTTCTTTAGTTCAAATATGTTCTTGCCTGGAGCTATTTACAGTAGAACATTCTTTTTCCATTAGTTTCTTCATTTTTCTTTTGCAGTTGGCCTGAACTTTCCAATATTATTTTTCATAACTGTTTAATTAGCCTGTGGAATGGTTCAGCTTGATACCTCTTCTATGAGAATATGAAATAAGTTTCCTCAGATGTTAGTAACTTCCTGTCTAGGACTACAGATTAGCAATATATATCGACTTATATATAAACCTCATCAAATGCAATGGGATTTATTTCCAGGTGATGTTACATAAATGAGTTCCATATATTAGTCTACATGCAATTTTATACAACCAAATCTAGATTCATGCAATGATATATTCCACTACCACTGTGTTACTAAAATCTCTTCTCACTGCTCTCTTTCCTCTTGATTTACCAAATTAATAGTTTCAGAATAATTAATATGAAACAATTATATCCATATTTGTCACTGGGGAATTAACCTCTACAACAAATAAGCAGCAGCAACTGCAGCACATCCCCAGGTTAAAAATGCCCTGGTTTAAGTACAACCTATAATTAAGAACTGAGCCTATACAGAAAAATTTGAGTTAAATACACATTAATTCAAGTTGAATACTTGAATTAAGTGGTTCAAGTTTCATTACCCAATACTACTTATACCATATTGTATAATAATATTGTTTCTGCTTACATACAAATTTGACTTAAGGCCAGACCTTGGGAACAGAATTTGTTCTTAAAGTGGGAACTACCTGTATATCAGAACTAGTGTTATTTCTTCTTCTTCAAGAAATCCTCCTCCTCCTCCGGCTGCTCCCGTCAGGGGTCACCACAGTGAATCTTCTGTTTCCATATTCCTCAGTCTTCAGCATCCTCCTCAGTCACATCCATCTCCTGCACATCCTCTCTCACAACATCCATGTACCTCCTCCAAGGCCTTCCTCTTCTCCTTCTGCCTGGTAGTTCCATCTTCAACAATCTCTTCCCAATATATTCTTCATCCTTCAACTAGTGTTATTTATTATTTTTATTAGATTTATATGCTGCCAAATTCAAAATGACTCTTGGCAGCTAATGTTAGAGATGTGCTAGTGTTAGAGATCAGCCTGAGTCTTCAGATTTATAAACTGAGAAACTTGACCAGTCTGAGCCTCAGGGTGCATTACAGGAATTAACTAAAGAGAGCATTCCGAAAGAGAGAAGGGTATAGATGGAGTCAACTGATTCAAAACCTGGACTAGGCAAGGCCCTCAGCCCAGCAACATTTCCACATTAAGAAAAGTTTGGCCATTTAGCTAAAGAAAAGAAGCACAATTCATCTGCATCAGGGCTACATACATGACCAGATATTTATAACAAAAACCATTCAAATGTGCTACCTGTCACGCTGTGTATATGCTACTATTGGTTTACCTGAAACCATGGATTGGAACAGACTATTTTTAGATTTTCCTCAACTTGAGATTGCAAAAAGCTTGTAGCATGCTCTGAGTTACTTTGGTGAAAGATTTATGAACTGCAGTAAATACCTTGAATTGGTTGTCAGATGCTGGTACACTATGTGTTTCATATGAAAGTAGAGTACAAGGTGGAATTATAACTACTCTTTCTTCTAAAAACAGGATTAATTCAAGTCTTTTGATTCTCATTCCTTTGATCAAATGTTTGCATGGACAGAAGACTGACAACATTACTAAATGACCTAGATTTTCTAGATCCATTTTGGGATTCAAGCACTTGAAACTATCTTGTTTGCTATGTTGAATTTTCTTTGTTTGGAGAAGGATGGATGGTGGGGAATGGTGTTGATTCTCCTAGCTACTCAGGAACTTTCAATACCATCAACTAAACTCAACGTCAGTGACTTTAAGAAGTATGGACTTCAACTCCCATGCAAGTTGGGGATTCTTGGAGTTGAAGTCCATCCATCTTAAACCTCCTGAAAAACACTGAACTATAGTATATTTCTGAAATGTTTTTCAAGTTAGAGGTGGTCAGAATAGTATACAAGTGTTTCACCTTCAAGTAAGGAATCAAAACTTCAAGGTACGTGCCTTTCCTGATGATATGGTGTTGGTGTTGCAGGATCCCATAATTGATATAGACTATGTGATGAGAAAATTGAAAGAATTTGGTAAATTGGCAGGATTGAAATTAAATAAAGAGAAGACAAAAATGTTACTTAAAAACATGAATGAAAAAGAAAAAGAAATTTTGACTAATAAAACTGGTTTTCAGATTGAAAAAGGTCAAATATTTGAGAGTTTGATTGACAACTATGAATTGTATATTGTGTCAAAACAATTATGATAAGATCTGGAGGAGATCAAGCACGATATTGACAGAGAGTAAACTGCAACTCTCTCTAATGAGTAGAATATCTGCCAATAAAATGAATGCTTTACCTTGAATATTATTTCTCTTTCAGATGATATTGATTTTGGTTAAGCATACTCTGTTTAAACAGTGGCAAAAAGATATTTCTAAATTCATATGGCAAGATGACAAAAAAAGGATAAAGTTTAAACTTTTGCAAGAAGCTAAAGAAATAGGAGGTTTGGGATTACCTGATCTAAGATTGTATTATAAAGTTTGCCGTATGTGATGGTTGAAAAAATGGATTACTTTAAGAAACACAAGGCTCTTGGAACTTCTAGGTCATGATTTGGGATTTGGGTGGCATGCATACTTGTGGTCTGAAAAGTTTAAAATTAATCCATTATTTAAAGATCATTTTGCTAGGTATATACAAGAGTATGGAATAGGTATAAAGTGATTTTGCTGCCAAAGATTCCATTGTGGCTTTCTGCATATGAAGCTTTTTACAGGAATGAGATGACTGAAAAACCTAAGTGGATGACACATTATGATCTATATTATGATCTATATATTATGTCCTATATATAAGATATCTATATGTTATGATCTATAATTGATCATAATAGATGTATTATAAAAAGAACAGTGTACAAGTCTTTCTACTTATACTTGAATTGCCATTTCCAGAATGTGATCCCAAATACTTTAACCTCAATACCAAGGTGATTATATCGTGGGGTACCAAAATATTTCATTTTATACTTCTATATATTATCATAGGATCCAACCAAGAGAGTGAATCAGTGACTGTGGTAATAGAGTGAATGAGGACAAAAAGAACGTCATTCCAGAAACAAAGATATGCTATCAGTGGAGGGTTTATTTATCCAGGTAAGTAGAATTCAACTTGATGAATGGGATTATGAATAAATAAATAAAATAAAAATTACACTCTTCTGGGGGAGACTTGTAAAACAATATTTAACCATATAGGCACAAATGGCTTCTGTGGACCAGACTGAGTCATACTTGAATACAGAAAGAAATACATTCTGCACTAATCCTAATAATTTATCATTTATAGTATTGAATACATTATAAGTGAGGCTACTCTTGAAAATCTCAACTACTTTAGTAAACTGACTGTTACTGGGGCAATCAGAACATATCACACCAGTTCTCTGAGACCTTTGCTAGCCCTCTTAATTTTCAAGATGCTGGTTTTACTCTAAAAATCCTTCAGAGCTTAGGGCCATAACATTGTTTTTCATGTGTTCCTATTCACATCCTGAGTCATCTATGGAAGCTGAGTTCTGAATGGCCTCCCATGCTAAGATATAGTAAGTGGTACATCCATGACTCTGGATTGCCTTCATGTATGAGGTAATCTTGACACCAACTTTTGTCTTTTTAGAGAAATACCTTTAAATTCTTTCAGCACTGAATCAATGTTTACTTCTAAAAAATCTTAATTACAGAAACTATTTTATTAATTGTTTAATAATGTCAGTGTTAAATGCTTTAATTGTTATTTTATTGTGCATTTTAAAATGCATACATTTTATTTGTCGTAACACATTGCAAACTGATTCGGATTCAGATACTTTATTGGCCAAGCATGGTTAGACACACAAGGAATTTGATTCCCTGAGATGCTGGTTTTAAAGGGCATTACCACACTACATTACCTTTGCCTGTTATAAAGGGCAACATTTCTTCTCATAGTGTCACATGAGGCACATAACAGACAGTAACTGTAATCCAATGTAATTAACCAACCTCATTGGGAGATTCTCTGCAGTCCTGAATTTGATGTTGGGAAAGCTCCCACCTCTTCCTATAAATTTTAATAAATAGGCTTCTGTTGTCTTTGATATGTATGGCAGAGTCCAGAAAAGCTAAAAAATTATCTTTAAGATCTTCACATTCAGTTGGATGTTACTGTCAATGGCATTGATATGTTATATGAAAGCTTTCAATTTAAGTATTTTGATTTTGACTCAGATATCATGGGTCAAATCTAAACCAGTGGGTGGGAAGGAGTCCTGTGAAGGAGTTCAATGCTTTGAATTCAAATTTTTCCATGTAAAGATTAGCCATCATAGGAGATATAGGGGATCCCACTGCATATCCGTATTTCTGTCTGTAAAAACTGTCACTGAATATGAAATAAGTGTCAAACAGAGGTCCAAAAGGGTACAAATGTGGTCAGGGCTAAGTTTAGTTCTGTGTGTTAATGTGTTGTCTTGTAAAAATCTTTTCCTCACTGCACTGACTGCCACATCTATAGGAATACATGTGAAAAGTGAAACCATTCACATCAGAAACCATTGTTTCATCAGAATCCAACTTAATATTTCAGCCTTGGTTGACAAAATCTTGAGAATTGTTGAAGTGATGTGAGGAGTTGCTGATTAAAGGTGCCAATAAATGGGCTAAATGTTATAAGTGGCAGAATTGATGCTGCAAATTGATTCCTTCCTTGTGAATTTTAGGGAGCTAACTTTCTTAACAAGCTAATCTCTGTTTTAGCTTATTATGAGAGAACTCAGTGTATCCTGTTTCACTTTTCCTGCCCCTTTTGAGAAATGTATATGTTTATTTATTTTATTATTTATTATATTTCTATGCTGCTGATGGCTATTCCTTACCATTTGTCCTTTTTCATATGGGATTGAGAAAGTCTCCTGGATAGGAGTTGAAATGTTTCCTTGTAACATCTAATAATAAAAGTTCATTTGCCTTTTTAAGAAAGTTTATAAAATTGTTTGCAATTTTGCGACAAGACCTGAATTGAGAATATATTGTACATAGACATTTTGCTTAAGAGAATTGTGATCAAGTCCCAATTTATTGCACAAGTCCTTTATTTTTATTATTCTGAGAGTTGTCTTTGCACAACACTAGATGAAAATGAAATATATCACATTATATGTACAAAAACTTTCCTTGTGATACAGTTATATGGAAAAGTATATGAAAATGACAGAAAAATGAAAAAGAAATAAAAATGATAAACAGTGCTGCATTTATAATATTTCAACTGTAGAAGTAATTATGAATGCAAAAAAGACATAATGTTAACACAACTATGCAAAAATAATTTTGATGGCAGCACTGACTAAAAAGCCTCTTAAATTCACTTATGTTAATCAGGCAGTAAGCAAATTTCTTAGCTGAGTAATTTTTAATGTTGTCAAATAATGGGTGGTCTAGTCATGCAATGTAAATTAATCACTTTGTTAATCCGACTGCAAAATGTAGTTTTTAAAAGAAACAGAATGGCTCATATTACAAAGTTCAAATACAGATTTGATTAGTTACATAGGCACACATTCCTATCTGTCAAAACCAGGGACTACAAAAGGCATGCTAAGAATATGAAGATGGAAGAGATATAAATATTTTAAAATTGCATTTGTGAAAGAAACAGAAAGTAAGCAATTCAGGTAGCAAAAAGAACAAGATGAAGATCATATACCAGAAAATGGATAGAAGAGATTGAAAATGGCTCATAGGTTATATTCTTTCCATAAAATAAAAAAAATGAAACCTTGTTTGTGAAAAGGAGGGATATAAATTTATCAAAATAAATATTTCCTGATGAGAAACATATATAATTAGATATATATCCTAAGAAGTGGATACAGCTGTTCCCTGCAAGAGAATAAAACAGATGTTTTAAAAGTAAACAATTCCATATTTACAGGAACAAGAAGTGCTATTTTAGGCTACCATGCCAAAGCTGCAAATCCTAGCATCCATTATATGGTGGCAAAATTATATAATTTTTTTTAACTCTTAACTATCTTCTAGTAGTTACCCTGATGTTTTTTCAACCCTACAGTAATTTATGAAAACATGGCTGTTTCAGCAAATCTTGAGAGCTGAGATGTTGAATGACCTGTTTATAGTGTGCATTGATGAATGTGATATGTTTTCTACTTATACTATTGTTTTTACTATAGTTATTTAATTGTTGTCATTGTTTTTAAGGTGATTTACAGAGGTCATATAACACTGGATAACAGTTTTTTAAAACATTTTTGCTTCCTGACACACTTTTGGTGATTACGATAGACTTCAAACTGAGCACCAATATAATTTCAGAATGATAATATTAGATAAATAATAAATCATATTGAGAAATAAGAACTTAACTTTTAATGACCATAATATATTTAATTGTATAATGTTTCCAATATGTTTCATAAGTTCAACAGGGCTAAAAGTGTTTCGCTGTTGATTGTTATTTGTACTCAATGTCTGATGCATCTCACTGCAGTGACCAACAACAGCCAGCCAGCATTGATTGGCAATGTCTGTCGGAGAGAGGTTGGCAAAGCTAGGACTGAAACAACAATCTTTACATAGACATAAGAGAGTGAAATCAAACCCCCTTGACCAACCCCCTGCACATGTGCAAAGCCTCAATCTGAGAACACTTCTCTACATAAACTTTTAGCAATAAATTAACTGTTTTGAACCTCAGTGTATGGTTTGGTTTGATTTGGTTGCTTGCATCTGACCAAGTACTAGTGAAACTTTTCACCATGTTCGTCACTGATTGTACTTAGATTTTTGGGAAAGAAGTCCAAGTGTGAATTCAGAAAATGAATCTTCAGTGACATGTTGCACTTCATGGTCTCGTATACTGTAAGAAGTTTGTCAACCAGCTGAATGTAGATGGGTGCTCTGTAGTTGCTAAGAAAATTATCAACAACATCCATACTTTCCAAGCAATTTTTTCTAGCCCCAGTAACAGATCTTTGAACCACTTGTCATTGATGATGTATTTGATCTGTGGCCAACAAAAATGTCTTCTTTAATCTTGGCATCACTTATTATTTGAGACAGATGGAAACATCTGTCTCAAATAATGAAAAGGTTCACCTTTCTGGTTTATCACTTTTACAAATTTTTTATCACTCTGAGTTTTACGTGAAGCAGAGACAAAAATATCTTTGTCGGGTCAACAAATGGTTCATGTGGCACATTTTTCTATCCTGGAATAAATTATTTTAGAGTGGTAATTTCTTTTTAATGTAATGCAACTCTATTGCATGGCTATCCCATTTGAATACGTAACAAATGTACTTGATATATCCAAGCTGCATTCAAAGGAGCAGATCCCTACTGTTAGATCTCCACAGATATTCCAGTTGTATTTGGTGTACTGGATGTGCTTCAACAACAGTTCCATGTTTTCATATGTTTCCTTCAGGTATGCAGATAGCCAACAGGTACTGAAGGATATTTGCAAAAACAGAAGATTTCTATAAAACCATATGTGGTAGGTTAAATTACAGGTTATTTTTGTGATTAGCAGTCAAAAACTGTACAATAAACCCTAAAGTATTCAAGAAGCAAAATCTATGTTGTCCAGCGTATGTACAGCTCTTATAATCAGGAATAATTTGAGTATGTTCTAAACCCATATAAATAAAAAAACAGTAAGTAAAAAATAAAATTTGAGTTAATTGCTAAAAAATTGTTAAACTCCACCAATGAAAGTGTCACCAAATTATAGGAAGTGATAGTTGTACTCTATTCTCCATTGGTCATGTTTCACTTAAAAGGTAAGGTAAAGGCTTCCCCTTTCAATTGTGTCCAACTGTAGGGGGCAGTGCTTATCTCCATTTCATAGCTGAAGAGCCAGCGTTGTCCAAAGCTTCCATGGTCATGTGGCTGGCATGACCATACACCAAGGTGCACAGAAAGCTGTTAACTTTCCCACAAAGGTAGTCCCTATTTATTTACTTGCATTCTTATATGCTTTTGAACTGTTAGGTTGGCAGGAGCTGGGGACAAGTAATGAGTTCACCATTACATACACCCCATTGGGTCTCAAACTGTTGGGTTGACTTCCAGCCAACAAGTCCAACTTCTTAACAGCATGGCCAATACATGTGGCTTCCAGTTTTTGCCACTCCAATTTAAAGATGATTCAGACAAACTGGAAGAGTTTCAAAGAAAGGCAAACTAAACTTGAAAATTGTTGTAACTGGGTTTTTTGAATGAGAAACAATGATGGAACTTAGAATAGCAATCTTCAAGTACTTGACAGGATATCATATAGAAGGTGGCATGTCATCTTCTCTGTTGCCTCAAAATGCAAGGCATGGAATAACAGCAGGGAAAACCTTCTCCAAAATAAGAAAAAAAGTCAATGGTGGTTCCGAGAAAATTAATGTGCTCCCTTTCACTGGAATATCTTACCATAAACATCTGTTGAAAATGCTTTATTTTGAATTCTTGCATTGAACAGTGGGTCAAACATGATGATCTAACTCAAAATGGAAAAACATATTCAGCCTAAGAAGGGCCACATTTTGTTTTAATGTCATGCCCTGGGTGCAGAGCGCATGATGGACGATGTCATGATATCACCACAGAAGTCAGGATTGAAATTTTGGTATCTGGGGGTTTCAAGGAACAATGTTTGTATCTTAAACCTGATTAAGAGCAAAATTATACCTAAAGGGTGTAATGGGTACCTCAAGTCCCTTAAAATCCTCCACTCCTCAAATAAATAAACATTTAAAATAAAAAAAACGGGAGATTCTGAAGATTATAAATGGAATGGTTGTCTGGGGCCTGTAGACTATGGATTGCCCATCTTTGTTATGATTAATATCTTGGTTTATATCATTAATCTTGGGATCAGTTAACCTCTTTCCAGTCTATTTCACTTTTGCATATATTCTTGCTGTCCCATTTCTTTGGTGAATATTTTATAGTCCATTGGAATATTGTTTTTCAAATGCATATTTAAATATGCCTTTTACTTTTTTTTACTCAAATACACAATTCTAAAAATATTTTTAAGAAGTACAGAATTTTTTAGATTATACACACATATAAAAATAAACATTGCAAGTTTGATTCTTTTTATTTTGAGAATTGCTTAAGAATATTCAAAGTTATTCACTAAAGGCATTATTATCAAAAAGTATAGAAAGCTTGATTTTTAGAGTTTGCTCAGAAAAAGTGTTTGATCAAGTCAATACACATCACGATTCACAACATTCATATTGTTCAAGCAATCTGCACATTTATCTATCTCTTTCACATATAAGAATCATTTTTGCCAAGCTTTCCAGCTATTAATGGTTCTGATTAAACATAGTGAACAATAGCAATTACTCTGGCAACATGTTCACATACTTTCTTTAAACTGACTATAGGCTTACTGGAACACTTAACAGAAAGTCTTTAATTTAAATGGATTTTGAATCCTGCCCCCAGATATGGCAGAAAGTTCTAATTAAAGTGTTATAAGCTGTGAAAGGCCTATAGTGTTACTGGGGGGAAAAAAAAAGAAATCTGCAGCCATCACAGAAAAGCAGCCAATGCTGTATCTTGTGAAATGGACCAGAAGAACTCAGGAATTTAAAAGACTAGGTATTATATTTGTCACAAAAAGCTTGCCTGGCAAAATTGAGAACCTTGCTTTAAAGCTGTGATGCTTTTATTACTAAACATGAATATTCATTTTCCAGTAATGATTTGTTTAATGGGATATGTGTATGCATGCATATGCATTGAAGTTAAATAGAAGTTTGAATCCTTAGGGAATCATATTTTAGCTTACCATATAACACTACTAAATAAGGGAAATACTAAAATTTACAGAAATTTAAAGGCGAGAAAACTATCAGATTCCTTAGAAAATATGGCAAAGCATTATCTATGCAGGTGAAAAGATTAAGAGAAGGATTACAAGATAACATATCTTAAATTTAATAACCCATTTAATATTGCCGTTCAATTCTATTTCATGCTCAGTAAAGCAAGAATAACTGAACTTTTCCCCAGTTCCAGCTTCAGATGAATAGATTTTGTTTTGAATGGAAAAACCACTTCTAATGATAATCATAGCTGACAATTAAGATATTGTGATATTTTACAGTGATTTATTAAAAAAAATTGTGGTGGATTATTCTAATAAAATAATTTTTATTTTTGCCTTAATCTGTGAGATTACCCTAAAGTTACTTGTTTCAAGAAAACAGACATTCTTCATTCTCATTCTGACCTGCCCATTCCTTTCTACAGCATGAGCACTGCTATAAATTATCATTTATAACAGAGAGAAATGTCTGTTAAATTTAGAGAAGCTCAAGATACTTCACTATCATATTTTACGAGGTAAATGGGGAAGGAGGAAGGAAGGAAGACCCAGATTTAAGACATGGTTAAATTACTAATAAAATTTTAGTGGTTATAGGTCTAGTGTCTGTAAATGAGATAGGCAGAGAGGGGAAAATAAACCCTTTATTGAAATCCAGCCAGCTAAAAATCAGTTTATGCATGGAGTAAAACAGCTTTTCTTGGATGTCAGATTAAGGATTAATTTTCCTCCTTCCTTGGCATACACAGATATACACACATACAAAACACTTTTTCTTGGAAATATAAACTTGGCATACTGAGAAAAATGGTTCAGCTAAGATGATCTCAACATCAAAAGTTTTTAAGGGGAAACATCAGTTGAAACGTAGCCATAGATTGCCCTAATCCTCTTAGTTTTTGTTCAAACATTACTACATTTTGCAACTGCTGCAATTATACGCCAGGTTGTTCTCAGAAAGGTACGTAAACATGCTACAGGCATTGCTACAAGCATTGCAGACTCTAAATGTAGGTCCCTTCTATTCATCTTCACTTTAATGAAATCATCAGTGGCTAAATTCACTATTAGAGGGAAATTTCCCCTAAAACTCAACTTTACTCATCACTCCCATGTAACTGGTTGTTCTGCAATTTCTGCAGCAGCCTTGGTTTACTCAACCATACCCACAACTGGTAATCAGCAGTTCTCAGAATGAGAAGGACATATCTATTGCAATCAAAAGCTCTTAAGGAGATTACCTTTTTGTTTGAATATCATTTGGGGATTCTTGAACAGCTCATTTCTATCACAATTGTCACTATAAAAACTATACAATGTTACGAACTAGTGTCTGGGATATTTTCTGTCTCATGTTGTTTAGATTTTGAGCCTGAAGTCTTTAATTTTACTGTAGTTTATTCTGTAAACTGCTATGGAACCTAAATTGTTGGGCCTGAAATGGTATGAACAAGCAAACGAATCCATAGGTTTGTATATTGTGCAATTTTGGTTTTGTTGGCCCAAAACAAAACAAACTCCTACCATTATGTCACTAGCCATCAGTATAATTAGCAATACTGTGGCTGGGTGAGTGAGTCATTTCAGGAAAGTTAAAATAAAGCCATTCTTTGCTGGCACTGTATATTTCAATATGTCAGGGCAACAATTTAAAGATTTTATTCATAGCTGGGGACTATATTTAAAGTTTCATCCACAAGTGTTTTGATACTTCTCTCAAAAATATTGCGCATGAATCTTCAGGGATGGCAAAGAATCTACGTATTTTGAAAGTGTAACGTTATTGATTCCTATGTATGTAAATCTTACTATTAAGATTTATTAAAGTTTGTGATCTAATAATGATTTATATGTACCCCAATCAATACAACTTGCACTAATAAATCTTAAGATTGGCAAGCAGAGTCAATATCTGAGGGATTTTCAAAGTAGTCGTATAAAATGATGATACAACATATGCAGAATTGTGATGGCCACTTCTCAGTTTCTGTTGATATTTGATTTATTTTTTACAAGCCCTGCAACTTTTTATTTTACTCAAGCCCTATGCCTTCATATACAGGCAAACAAATCCACAAAAAATCTCAACATATGGCTCGTAAACAATACCTATAATAACAACAATAATAATTTCTAATTTTTTCATCAGAAAATGGAATGGATTTGAATAGGATATTCAGTCCCTCCAGAGTTACCAAAAGCAGGGAGAAGAGATTTAAATGCTTAATACATATTATTTTTGTAGTGTGTGCCTTCAAATCACTGTTGGCTCCTGGTGATTGCCTAGACAAGACTGCAGTTTTCTTGGCAAAATTTCGGAAATGGTTTTCAGTTGCTCCCTTCCCAGAGCTGAAAGGGAATGACTGAACCAAGGAAGGACTAGAACTCATGGTCTCCTGATTTCTACCTTGATGTCTTAACCATTATGTTAAACTGGCTTTCCCATATTATTTAAATACTTATAAGAATACAAAAGGAATTGCCCTTTATTCTGTAAGAAAGTTGCACTACAGCCTTCTGGAGCAAATTTTCAGAGCTACATGGAACAGTTTAATGTCCTGGCTTGATGACATGGATAAAATTAATAATTCTCTTTCAACTTGTAAGCGATGTACCCTTTAAAAGAGGTGGACAGCTGGGAAAATTCTGGAAGTTTCTGGGACCCAAAGCCTGCTCTCTATGTTGTTAGAAGTTGTTCTACCAGTGGAAAAAACATTGGCTTTACTTCATTCTTGACGTTACATGTAATTTACCGCTCAAGATGTACAGATGTATTATATTTAATTAAGTGTACTTGGTCATCTGTAATTCATCTTAAGTTCTAAACACTCTATTGAAGCAAAAAGACTTCAAGAATATCCACATATACACATACACATCTAAGCTGTGTATATTCCACCAAAAATGAATGCTATCAGGAAGTAATTTAGTTTATATCAAATACTGATAGTAATTGAATTTTGTTCCAACTTTACCTCACAACAATATACTTTAAAGTTAATATTATAATGGTGAAACCAGAATACTTTCCATCATCCTAATATTTTTATTTAAATGCATTAAAAACCTATTAGCTATACTTAACAGAGTAGCATCTGTTAATATTTATGCTAATACAAATTATATATTACATTAAAGGTTATAAATAGCTTCTTCCCCATATCATTAAATGACTTCAGAAATAGACATTTAATAATGAAAACCATACATTTAAATTCCACTGATAGTGGACATTTTTTTTCACATCTTGGAAAGTGATAGTGTTAATACTTAAGAAAAATAATTATTAGCAGTTTCCTACACACACATTTTATAATCTTTCAATGACTATCATTTCACTTAGGGCAGAACTGAAGTTATACACATATTAATAAAATTAACATTTTTAAAATATTTTGGACAAGAAAATGTGGCAACAAAATATGATAATGGTGTCACCTTCTCTTTTTATTGTTCATATGCATTTCTGGATGATATTTCTATCTCCTCTGAAAAGTTCATTTTGCACTAAATCGGATTATCTCTATTTGTAAAGACAGTTTGACACATGTGACATAGGACTGGAAAAGGAAATATAAATTCATCCAGAAAGTTATGAAAAAGAAATGATTTTTGCAAAGGGACCCAAAAATGGAAAAGAAAGATAGATAGGACTAGAGAAAAGAGCACTGAGATTCAGAAAATATCAAATAAGCTCTTGCAAACACATCAGAAAAAAAAATATTTTGGAGTTGTACTGATGGTATTTTCTAATAATGAATTATGCGTGCATTTGCATTTTTGACTTTCTCAAGGAACCGTAAGTATTGATTTATTTAATTTATTCAAAAGATATATATGGCCACTCATCTAAAAAACAATTTTGGGTGGTTCACAACAACATACAGG
>JANHZU010010599.1:13589-25037 GCA_032468055.1 Acrochordus granulatus | reverse complement strand
GGCAGGGGAGGCAGAGGACTAAAATATGCATAATGCAACTCTCTCTCCTCCAAGAAAAGGCTTAGAAAAGGGCCCTGTTTAGTATGAAGACACCCAGTACCACCAAAGAATATGCTGTAATAGACATTTGAAACAATCTAGCCACCTCTGTTGGTGTTCATACATTCTGCTAAGCTACCATGAAAATTTCATTTTAATTTAGCCTATTAGGTGATCCCAGATATTGTGGATTGTTGATTAAACCACAGTTAACCAAACCATGGCTATCTGAATCAGAGTGTAGTGCCTGAAAACCAAAAGCTTGAGTTCTCTCCAGATGTTATTGGAGAAGTATGTCTCAACCTTGGCAACCTTAAGAGGCGTGGACTTCAACTCCCAGAAACCCGCATATTGGAGACATTTTGCCTTCTATCCAGAAGGCTTTTTCAAACCATCTAAAAATGAAAAATAAAAAATAAATTTTTTTAGATGGATTGAAAAAGCCTTCTGGATAGAAGGTGAAACATCTCCAATAACACCTTGTAATTAATGTTCAGTTGCCTTTTTAAGGAACTTTGCAAATTTTTGCAATTTTTACTACTTATTGTGACCTGGATTAATGAGAATATTCATAGAAATTGCAGTAGAGTGTAAGCCAGCCAACAGAGGCGAATCGTGAGAGATGCTGGGAAATGTAGTTCAGACCATCTGCAGATCCTGAAGGGGAGAGTCCAGAGAAGTCTAGTTCCCACATCCTTTCCCTTTGCTCCCCTAAATGATGAACCCCCTTTCTAAGCAGTCCAAACCAGGCTTTCTACATCAGTAACTGCAGGCAAAGGGGTGGCTGTCTGTTTTTGAAAAAAATCCTCCTTGCTGCAACATTTTTCTGACTTGCCTCCTGCAGTTCATCAACAAAAAAGAGATGCAAATTTGAAGCCTACAAATGGTGCTTCAACAGGTAAGGCTTTTTTTTTTTTTTGAAGAATGAACACAATGACTGAAAGTGTCAGGTTGTGTTGTTGTTTTTTTTGCAGCTGTGCGGTATAAAATTAATGGAATTTTCTGGGTGGGTGTAGAGGAGAACTGGAGTTTATACAGATGACCTTTCTGTAACTCTGTTGTGCCTGGAGCTCAACTGGGCTAAATTTGAAATTACACTCAATTTCCTCCTTCCCAATCAATAATCTCTTATCCCCTCCAAATGTGGACAATCATTTTCTTTTTTATCCACAAATTCTTTCCTCCTTCATTTCCCCATCTATTTAAAAACCAGCCTTTTCAGGAACAGAATGAAATACTCCCCCAAAGCATTAGCTGTCATCAGAAATATGCCCTAATGCTGATAAAGTAACTTCAGACTGATAACTGGGGAATTTAGGAGTGATGCTCCAAAATGCATTTTTCTCTCTCACCCTTCCATTTTTTTTTCCAGGAAAAGGAGCTATTTTTTTTTGTAAGTGAGGAACCTTCTTTCCTCTGGCTTTTCCAGTTAAAAAGAGCGGGCAGTGAATGACAAAACTGGCTGTTCTAATATTAAAGGGAAGAATTTATCTAGTTCTCTTTCCATTTGGAAGCCACTTCTGGACTTTGTCCTCGAAACTGAAAACAGTGCAACTCTCTGATTTTAGGTTTCGAGGAGTAGAAGGTCTGTGTTGTTACAGAAATGGCTTGAAACAGTTAGAAAAGTAAAAGAAAAGTTGGAGGCTTTAACTTTTTTTTTTGAAAAAAGTTTTCCTCCCCTCCCCTCCCGTCCCCTTTTGCTTTTCCTTTCTTGAATGGAAAGCCTTATACAAGAGAGCGCGCTTGGTTTCCGGCGAGCGAGCGGGCTGAGCTTTCTCCCACCAAATGCTGGCGTTGCACTCGCGTTTCTTCCAGGTGCAAAGGAGAAGACGTGGCTTTGGCTTCTGGCTTTCGGCGTGGCTTTGACCGGAGGAGCAGCTGCTGTTGACATCGCTGCGCCCGTTCGGTTATTTGGCCACTGAAACCCAATTAAACACGCCCTTGGACATCTTACTTTTCCATCTCTCATTTGGGTACTGAACGAGTCCGAGGACAGCTCGCAGCGGGTGCGCCAGGCGGACGGCTGCGTTTGCGCGACAGCCCCCGCGGCAGAAGCCCGGCTAATTTCACTCAGCAGGCGGCAAGGCCGATTGGCTCGGCTGGTTTGAGATTCAGCGTCGTGCAGAAAGGGGGCTAGTTCTGGAGCCAGGCGAGAGGGTTGCGCAAGCACAGGCTGCAAAGGGCTGGATCTGTTGCGCAGTTTTTATTTCGTGGGAGCGCGTCGCCAGTTTCGTGCGCGGAAGTCCGAGAATGAAAGTCGGGGGGCCAGGCTCCGTTTCGGTAATCTCCCTCCTCTTCGTTTTCCTCTCTTGTCTTCGGTCTGAAAGAGTCACAAGATGATAACTTGAAAGGCCCTGAGAGTAAGAGTGTAGTCTAAAAATAGATACCGCATGGAAGAAAAGGGGTAGGGGGCAGGAAAAGGAAAAATGTGGCCCTCTCTCCCTTTTCCCCTTCTCTCCCTTTCTCCCTTCCTTTATTTCTCTCTCTCCCTCCCTGTATATACTACAGTTGAGCATCCCCGAAAGTGAAAAACCTGCCTCCTCCCTCCCTCCTTTCCTCCCTCCCTTCCCTAAAGTGAGAAACCAACCTTCTTCCCTCCCTCTCTCCCTTTCTCCCTCCCTCCCTGTATAGACTACAGTTGAGCATCCCCTAAAGTGAGAAACCAAAACACACACTCCCCACCTCAACTGGATACAACAGTTCCTTTAACAAACCAGGGCTCTGTAAAAGTCGGCTTCATACAAACACCAACCGGACCAGGAACCAGGTGATCTACAGGTCAGCCTAGTCCTGCCTGCAGGTAAACCGCCGAGAGAGCTGGCTGGCTTCTTGCACTGACTTCCCTAAAAGTCAGTGCAAACCTAAAAACTAGGAGAAAAACTGGCAAAGCTCGGTTACGCTTGAAAGTATGTGGCAGTATCCGGAGATGGTGCTCCTCTGCCTGTTTACTCACCTTCGAAAGGTGATCAGAGCAGCAGGTCGTCCCGCACATGCCAGCCTTTCCATGCTCAGCTTGTCATGTTTGGGGGGGAAGCCGGAGCCGGAGGGTGAATTGGGATGGTGTAACGTGACCTTGACCCGGGCGCGTTTTTGTTTTTTTTGCTCGTGCACTGATGTAAGGACGTCAGCCAAAGCGGGCAGCGATTTCACAGTGTGTCCTGGAGGAATTTCTGCTGAGTAGCTCAGCAACGTATCTGCGAGTGCCAACCAGCTGCAGGTCTTTGGTTTTAAGCCAAGCTCTCCCCCAAAGTTCCCTTGGGGGTTCCCTTTCTTTCTCAGACGCTGAAGTCCAGAAGGGATACATCATTCGCTGGCACCCGCAGCCTCGCCCTGGTTATCTCATTCTCCTGGTTGAACTCCATTAAGTTGACGGAGTTTACCCATTAAGGGTAAAGCTCCTACATTTTCTTGGCAGCCAAAAGGAAATCGTGGCCCTGGGATGCTTTTCCAAGTCCCCAGTGTCCTGATGGGCTCCCTTCCAAGTATTTTATCACGAAGCTTAGATGCTTCTTTTTTTTAAGGATCTTTCAAAATTGGCTTGGTGTGGCCACCTAAGCTGGGCAAGGATGTCCTTAAAAAAAAAATCAAGTTGGCAGCCCCAGCAGCACAATCAAAGCTCTGCCTGTTTTTGAGATGTGACACACATTTTTTTAAATGTGAGGGCCGGATCTTCGACCACGCTTTTCCGGTTACCATCTCCCTGATTGACCTAACGGATCCCTCTGCTGGATCTGGTTGCTTCAAAACTTCTCGCGACCTCACAGATGGGCCGCAAGAGCAAGTTGCGTCGTTGCTTCGTTTGGCTGAATGGAAAGGAGTTGGCTATGAAATTTGCCCATCGTTTGAATTTTCAAGAACACAGCAGAAAAGGGACCAAATCGGGCATTAGAGGAGAAGCTGGTAACAGCAAAGTTGGGTTAAAAATGGGGCATTTGACTGGAGGTTGTGGAGAAGAATATCCTGGGGCATTAGGAGAATAATGTATCCCAAGGAGAGACAGTACCTTGGAATACTGTTACATTCTTACTGCAAATTGGTAAAAAAAATTAAAAATAATTTTGTAAACCATAGGTTCCTTTCTATTTTTGACTCCTGAGCCGTATTTCAAGCTTCTCATCCAAACAGTTACCTGGTTGATCCAGCTTAGCTTTCAAGCCTTAAAAGCATTAGCTAAGCTCACCAACACCCATGCAAGCAATCAAACTCTGGTTTAGCAAAATACTCCAAGCAAACTCTACAAGATATGGGATAAATTTGACCGGGAAGGAGGTCAGCCAAACTGCACCTTGCCTATATTTCCTTTCCCGAGGCTGCTGCAAGTTCAGTGCACCAAGACTGTGCATTTAAATGTCAGGGCAGATGTTCTGGGAGAGATCCTCTTATTCTGCAAGAATTTTAGACTACTAAGCTTGCAGGCAGGATGCCCTACAGGATTCAAAGTGATCTATGGTTAATGCAGCTGTTTTTTTCCCCCGAAAGGCATGCACGATGCAGAAGCAACCTTTTCCTTTTCTTTCCGTTTCGAGGACTAGCCTTCAAGTAACGAGGTTAAGAAACCAGCGTATTCCCATTGCACACCTGGCCAAGGGACCACCTTTAATTCATAGGTGACTAAGCTACAGCTCCAGTGGCCCTGGAAATCCCTTTTAGGAAGAAAGCAGCCCCTGGCTGTCAATGAGAAAAGGCCAGATGTGTGGTGGTCGTGGCCGAGTGGTTAAGGTGATAAGCTAGAAATCCATTGGGGTCTCCCTGTGCAGGTTCAAATCCTGCCAACTATGAGAAACAAAGAGGGAAACTGTAGGAAAAGTAGTCTGTTTTGCATGGGGGTTAATTTAATCTGGGGTCCCTGCATGCCCCCCAGTCTTGAAAAAAAGTGGAAGGGGGTCAACTCTGATACAGTCCCAAGTTTTTCCCCCCAAACTGAAGCACTGGGGCCCATGTTAAATTAACCCCATGCAAATCCCGGGCAATCCAAATTAAATTAACCCCATGCAAAAGGAATTGACTTCCAATAATGCCCCCTCCTCACATTTCCTCATAGTCAGCAGAATTCAAACCTGCCCGGGGAGACCCCAATGGATTTCTAGTCCATCACCTTAACCACTCAGCCACGACTACCTTATGGGTCTTTATTTATAGATTACCTCCCCGCCCACATTTTCTTCCTGCAATCTCAGAACAGTGGAAGTTATAACCTTAAGCAGTGTTTCTGAAAGTGGGCAACTTGAAGATGGGTGAACTTCAACTCCCAGAATTCCCCAGCCAGTATGCAGAAGAGGGGGCACGGCTTCTGAGTACCCAGATCAGAGGCATGCGCTCTCCCACCACGAAGGAAAAAATGCTGGAGGAAAATGGACCTCGGTGTGATCCAACAGAACTGCTCCTCTAGTCATCAAGTTTGAGGTGATTTCCTAACGCCCGCTGTGACAAAGCAAGTTTCTGGAAATACTTTCGATCTTCATCTTGTCGACGTTCCTTTGGTAGATGGGCACTGGAGTCACTCATAAAGAGAGGAAACCTTTCCTTTGCCTATGAATTCCTGACACGATGAATGACCTCACTTTTCAAATCCCAAAAGTGTGCTGAGTTATAGGAGAAGCGGTGGAGGCAACCATGTGTTTTTCTCAGCAAGCAAATGGAAACGGGTTGCAGTTGCCTCTTTGTTTAAATCTGGCCCGGAGTCTCCTGGTGGTGCCCCATCCAACTATTAACGCGTTCGACGCCACCGTGCTTTCAAGATCAGTCAAGCTCGCCTAGTTGTTTTCTCCTTCATTTGTCCTTCGAATAAAAGCACGGCTTGCTTTCTCTTCTCCCCGGGATGTAATTTTTTTTTGGTCCACTTTCCAATCTAGCCTCCAGCCCTCGCATCTCCCGGGGGTCTCCCCTCCGGCTAAGCTTTCAGAAGAGGGCGCCGAGGGACGGCTTGGACGCAGGTGGCAGCGACACGTCGGGGCAAGGAAAGGCGATCCAAAGGACCGACCCCACTCCGGGAGACAGAGACCGCGGACGCCCCGATTCCCCCTCTCCCCTCGGGAAGAGGGAAGCCGGGGGCCCACGAGCGGAGCGGGGCTGCGCTGCGCTGGTCGGATCCGCGCGAGAGCGTAAGCCGGGCTCGCTCTTGCTGGCTGCCCCCCTCCGCCTCGCCCTCCCTCCTCCGCGATCAAACTTTGCTCGCTCCTCTCAAGGCCGTGTGAAAGGAGGAAGCCGGGCAGCCAATGGGGATCCGGGCAAGCCCGGGCCGCCTCCCTCCCGCCCCTCTCCTGGGAAGGTCTCCTCCCACGAAAGGGGCAGTGCGCGCCAGCCTCTCCGCGCCCCGCGATCCAGGGCGAGCCTCTGCTTGGGAGCCCGCGCGGGGAGCAAAGACTCAGCCAGCCGGCAGGTAAGGCTGCGACCTCCGGCTCGAGGGGAGAGGCGGGACGTTCCCACGACCCGCGTGCCCCGAGCCCGGATCGTAGAGGAAGTGAGGCTCTTTCCTGGAAAGAAGCTCCTTTCTGCCGCTCCGACATGGTGCGCTGGCGGGGTCGGAGGTTACGCGAGCTCCAGAGCTGCAGCCCGCTTGGGGTTAAATAGTTAAACCGGGCCGGGGTCGTTTCGGCGGGTGGGCGAGCTCTCCCTGGCTGCTCTCGAGGAAGATGCACGTGCATCCGTTGTAAGCATCCCGACTTTAGAGTGCAGCTCCCATCATCCTGGGCCGGAGAAAGAGTTGGGGTGCTGAAGCAGGAGGTTCAAGGAATATTGAGAGGCTGAGTCGGGGCTCAAAGTTTTATTGAAGTTGACTCAAGGTAGGTTTCGATCTGAGTCAGCTGATTTGGGGGCCATGCAGACCTCCACTCCTCAAATTGTGTTAGGAGTTTGTGAAGGTTGCTTCTTAGGGTGTGTGGGCCAGTCTTGTCCATCTACATGATGTTTCCTGGGTTGGCAGTGAGAGAACCAGTCCTTGTGCAGAGAACAGCCCAATCTAACCAGTGCTGCACGCAGGCTGTTTGCAGTATGTGTATGGGATGCCCTGTGTGCGTTCGGTACATGAAGTGGCTTCCTACGGAGCTGAGTGCGAGTTTGTGGCTTTGAGAAAATGAAGTTCTCTCTTCTGGATGTCTTTTGTCGAGGGCCATCTTATACATCAGAGAGCCATTTTGGTGTGGCGGTGAAGGCATCTGGCTAGAAACTGGGAGGCTGCGAGTTCTGGTTCCGTGTTAGGCCCAAAGCCAGCCAGTCACTGCCTCTCAGCCCTAGGAAAGAGACAATGGCAAACCACTTCTGAAAAACCTTACCAGGAAAACTGCAGCGACTTGTCCAGACAGTCTCTGAGAATCAGACACAGTTGGAGGAAAAGAAATCTCATACATGGAGATGCTTAACGGAAAGCTACACCTCACTGCATATAATCAGTCCAGCAGCTGTTGGATGTCTCCTGCCTTGCGTGCCCTTGTACTTGTGCGTGTCACATAGTTATGGCCATTTGTGCTTCGGAGCCTGTTATTTTAGGAATAACGGGCGATGTTCTGTCGTCTTGAAGTCAGTTACCTTGGCACAACTGAGTCACGTTTGAGCGATCCTCTTAATCTCATCATCCCCTAGAACTGCTATGTAACTGCTATAACTTTAGCACGCAAAAATGAACTTCCTTTGTCTGGTGACCTCTACCTCAGTTTCTCTATTTGTCTCCCTTGTACTGAGCGGTTGATTAATGGCTCCTTGTCCGCCTAGATCTGTCCTCCTGCTTGAATGAATTGTTATTGATCAAGGTGATGATGCTGAATTAATATCGATCGTTAAGTCGAGCTCTGCCGGTGGTAGCTGGTTTGAGGATGTCATCAGGCTCAGCTGGGTTTCTTCAACCTCCAAACGAGGCAGGAAAATACTCCGGGTCCTTGCCCCGTAATACGCAATTGCTGTCGTTTTTGTGCAACTGGTAGGCAAAGTAATGAAGGTTGCCCCTAAGCTTTCCAGGGTGAGGCAAGAATTGTGAGCACTTTGGAGGGCATCGACCTCTTTGGCTTGTCCATCGGCTGGGTATTTGCTCTGAAGTCTCTTATATCTAGAACAAACTGCAGCCCTCAGTGGTAGGACTTACGTCTGCTAGTACACAGCGGTTACCCGATGTACCTCGATGACCTCTGAAATCAAATGCAGTATTTTCTCCCCTCTCACTCAGAGCATTCCACACGTATTGACGACTAGGCCTAGTAGCTTTTTTAAATTCAATTTAAAAAAAATGGCATGTGCAGACAGTCCTCGATTTACAACCACCGTTGGGACCAGAACGTCCACTGGCAAGCAGTGCTGTCATTCAGTGACGCCTAATCCTACAACCTTTTTGCCCCAGTCATTAAACGAATCACATAGTTGTGAAGCAGATCTGGAATCCCCCATTGACTTTGCCCCTGGGAGGGGTTGCAAATAGTAATCACCTGACCCCAGGATGTTAACAACTGTCGTAAATACATGCCGGTTGCCAAGCATTTGAATTCTGATCACACGACCGAGGGGACACTGTGATGGTGATAAGTGCAAGGACCGATTGCAAGTTGCTTTTTCAAGTGCCGTTGTAACTTCAGCTCGGTTGTTAAATGATCGTAAGTCGAGGACTCCCTGTCATTTAAGAATTGGCCGTAGGGGTAGGCCAAAGTATATCTTAGTCTAATATATTGTTTCTTATAGTAGCTGGCAGCGGCCTCTGGAGTGCTCACCTGTAGAAGATGAAGTCTTCTCCATCTCCTGTTCTTGTTCCCTGGGAACTGAGATCCCCCCAAAACTTGGTTTTAAGTTGAGGGGTCGCAAACTTCCTACACCACCACCACCACCTCCTCCTCCTCTTGCTCCTGCTGTTACTGTTATGAACATTGCCAACTTGCCTCTTCTCAGAGTTTAAAGCACCGAGCCTTCCTCAACAGACCTGCCCTTTATGAATTAGCCCAGTCATGGTTTAAAGCCACCCATGGTTAGCTAGTCTTGCAGTAGTGAATTCCCCGTGTTAGTTAGTTTGGCTGAAGAGGGGTGTTCTTCATCTCCTTTCGCCCACCTTCGTTGGATGATCTCTGGTCCTCGCGCTTTGGGAACGGGGAGAAACAAGTTTCCATTTCCTTTGTGCCACGTGCGATGATTGTACGCGTCTCCTTCACGTCTCGTTCCTTGGTTGTCTTTGCTGCAAGTTCAAGGGAACATCTCACCTTCTCTTGCAAGGAAGGTTTTCGAGTTTCCTGTTGAGCTTGAGCTTTACAGCTCTCATGTTGCCTTTTTTTTAACGTGTGACCGGAGTTGCACATAGTTTTAGCTGAACTTCTTTTTTGTCTGTATGTTGCTAAGTTTCAGCACTGTCTATATTTCTGTCTCCTTAGGACAGACATGGTGGTCCTACATTATTATCAACGGCCCAGCGAGGCCGACAATGGTCTCAACAGTCTCCTGCACTCTGCCCAGACTATCTTGGGCCATGGCGTCGAAGCGGTTCAGAAGGAGCTGTGCTTCAATGTTAACTGGACAGGTATGAAAACTGATCAGCTTTGGACTAGATCAGTGTTTCCCAATGTTGGCAGCTGGAAGATAGGTGGACTTCAACTCCCAGAATTCCCCAGCCAGCAATGCTGGCTAGGGAATTCTGGGAGTTGAAGTCTACACATCTTCAAGTTGCCAAGGTTGAGAACCAGTAGTCTACTGGCTGATGGGGGCAATATCCTAACCAAGGGAGAGATTACTCTGGACTCAAGCTGGGATTATGGGAGTTGGAGTCCACCCATCTTCAAGCTGCCAATGTTGAGAAAGACCCGTGCATATTCCGATGGAGGGCGAGGAAAGACCAATTGTGGGAAACCTGCAATGTGGTGGTTTTCTTCCAATTTAAGGGGTCTTGACTCAGAGCTTGCCCATCCCTCCCTCTTACGAAGTTGCGGGGTGACAGCTTGTTGGATGATGGGAAAATTAACTTTCTTCTTTTCATCCCTGTTTTGTCATCAGGAAAGATACTCCCGAGCTCCCGGGAGGCGGAGATGTTGGAGTGGGTCTTTGGCTGTCCATTTGAACAAGGCGACATCACAACCCGATCTTTTCTCAGCCCGCGCCCGTCTGATCTGCTGGTAGAGATTGGTCCCCGGTGAGTCCAGCGGTGGGGAGAAAGTTGCGCTGCTTAAACAAACAAAGAGAAGGAAAACATTTTACTTCGTTCCAGGGACATTATCTTCCCTTGTTACGAGCCCTGCAGCTTGCTTTACCACAGTTAGGCGACAACTGCATGTGCAATATTCAGATTCATTGTATAACATTATGTTTGATGTGCAGTGTCATATTTTCATGTTTGACGTGTAGTGGGGGACTGTGCAACGGACGCGGAGAGTGTGCGGTTGTGTGTGACAGTTTTTAAGATGTCTGCATTTTTAGTTTTGTTTGTTATGCATCTCATAGTCTCTGTGGAAACTGTATGAGCGATGCACTGACTGGGTGGCATTTTTAATTTTGTTGTACGTGGTGCAGTGACAATAAAGTATATAATAACAATAATAATCTCAAAGTGGAAGGCAGTGGATTGATATGCACACCGCCTACAGCCGTCATTTGTTTAATTGTTCCTTGTTGAAGAAGCGCAATGAGATGGTGTCGTTCATTGTACTAAAGAACCAATACTAGGGTACAAATTAGACTGCATTTGCATAAGTTAAAACCAAACAAAACTATATTACAAAGTGTGAATGCTAGGATTTGAACAACTAAATCTAGACACGGGGAGAAGGATTTAACTATGGAAACTCCTAACTTCTGCCTTTACTTCTCGGGCTGTCATGAGCTCTGCTTTGCAGAGCTGGGCAAGCTGCGTTTCTCGGAAAGCCTAGGAGAAGTATTATGTATGTTTGCCCCCTTGAATTAGTTATGAGGTCATACAAATCTAATAAATAAAATAATAAATCAACTGCGCACCTCCAAAAGAGAGCTGACCATTTGGGTTAAGATCAGTCCTGACTGGGAACACGTTTTATGACTTTATGATCTATCGTTGCCCCAGACATAATCCAAGCCTCAAAAATCTGTTCGGACACCGTACTCCTCTTCTTCCTCCTCCAACTTTGTCTTCATCTTTTTCATGCTTGCAGGTTGAATTTCTCCACAGCCTATTCCACCAATGCGGTCTCGGTGTGCCTGGCGGCTGGGTTGGAAAACATCGACCGGGTGGAGTGTTCTCGGCGTTACCTTTTCAAGGTAAACGTACATTTTTCTCTTTTCTCCTGTTTCCACTCTGCTTTCCACAAGCAGAATTATCTTAGGTGAAGGTAGCTGTTTTGCACCCTCCCTGCATGGATAAAAATGGTCCAAGGATAGCCAAATAATTATTTAATACGCTGTATTGGGTTGGATCGACTTCCATATCATGATCCCGGCATGATCAGGGCAAATGCCACCCCTCACTCCTTCTAACATTGG
>JANHZU010010598.1:0-13405 GCA_032468055.1 Acrochordus granulatus | reverse complement strand
GGACTGGATTTTAAAAATCCAGTCCAGATGCCTGTTTTTAAACTTTGTTGCGATAAGGCATTAGTCTGGAATCCCTAGGTGTCCACAAATGCACAAGATCCAGCCTTCTCTGTGTGCCCTTGAACTTTATCTGACACTCACAGGTGCTTGAACGTTAATTGAGTAGATTCTTGTAAATAGACAGGAGCAATAATACATCAGTTAATTTGAACTGTGATGCCTGGGTCTGCTCTATCATCCTTGACAGCTCCTTAGCTTCCTTACAGGCTACAAGCAGTACTAGGCTAGCCAACAACATGATTTCTATCCTACCGCAGAACTATGCTCCCATTCCCACCATGATCCTTTGAGATGTCCAGGAGAAATAGTAGCATCTCCTTCAACCTGTCCTTTTACAAGCACAGACCATCCGTCAGAATGATAAGACTGAGGAACTACAAATATCAGATGGAATCATAGGAATAGATGAATAACAAAAACCACAAAAAACCAGACTTGGTTACTTGATTAAAGGATGTTGGCCATATGATGGCACTGTCATCAAGAGAGAACTTGATATCTGAAGAGGCTTCTTCTTTTTCAATATCCCCAATTTTCACCCCACCAACAGACTGGTTGGGAAATACTGCCCAGTCCATGATATCAAAGCAAGAAGCGGAAATTCCATTCTCATCCGAAGAAACATCTTCCATAGAAAGATTGTAAATCTGGAAGTTTCTTAGAAAAGGATGGAGCTAAAAAAAAGATGGAGAATGGCACCTGAAATATAGACATTCTCATTTGAACACTAAGTAAAAACTGGGGTACTTCAGCTCAGTGACTCTAGTCTGCCAATGTGGCAGCAAAAAACTAGATTTCTTTCATTCTCTCTCTGACACACACATGTACACGCACAAAGGCACGCACACACATTTTCAGCTTATTACTTTGGCCTCCTCCATTTTATGAAATTGTTAATTTCAGGTCGTGAACATGCTTTAACTTTAGGAATCTCACTATCTTCCTGTGTCTGTTCCCCTACCTCTGGCACTGATGTTAACAAAAATATCTGATATTCCTGCTTGTCCTTAGCATTTGCTGAAAGGAAACATACGCTAATCTAGGTGGTGTAAGAACCTAGACAGCATATTAAGGAGCAGAGACATCACCTTGCCAACAAAGGTCTGTATCGTCAAAGGTATGGTTTTCCCACTAATAATGTATGGCTGTGAGAGTTGGACCATAAGGAAGGGTGAGTGCTAAAGAATTGATGCCTTTGAATTCTGGTGATAGAGAAGACTCTTGAGAGTCCCTTGGACTGCAAGGAGATCAAAGCAGTCAATCCTAAAGGAAACCAATCCTGACTGTTCATTGGAGGGACAGATACTGAAGCTGAAGCTCAAATACTTCAGCCACCTAATGCAAAAAGACGACTGATTGGAATAGGCTGTGATGCCGGGAAAGATTAAAGGGAAAAGGAGAATAGCATTGCAAATGCAATGGGGGTGGATTTGGGCAGACTCTGGGAGGCAGTGCAGGACAGGGAGGCCTGGTGTACTGCGGTCCACGGGATCACAAAGAGTTAGACACGACTGAGTGAATGAACAACAACATGACCAGGAGGGAGTGGTGAGGATGCCTCTTTTCTGAAGATGCTGAGAAGAGGAAAGATTTTACATCGCCTATTCTCACAAGCATCCTGAACCAGCACACCAGGTTTAGCCTAGAAGATGTCTCTCTCTTTCTCTCTCTAAGCCTCCACACTGGTCAGGACAAATATCAGAAATTGGCAACTGTTCTTGGCATCCCCCCATCACTGTCCATTGTTGCTTATCTCTCACAATGCATTTAAGCATTGAAAGGGAACCATCAATGGAGCTTCAAAGAATTCTTACATGCCATGGCCGTAGTGTCTTATGGTCCCCAACATGCAGCCTCCTATTACTCATTTGAGAAGAAGAGGCAGAATTGAGGACCCAGGCAACAACCCGGATTGCTGTGGAAATGCTGGAGCCATCCTCAGAAAGGATACTTCTAACCAAGTCCTGGGGTGGGATTTCCCAGGTCTCTTGTTCCAGGCATGTACTCCAAACTTTCTTCGACAACAAGGGCCTTGGATAAGAACACTGAAATGCTGATTCCCCAAACTGCTCACAAGCAGAGAAATATGAATCAGAATCATCATATTGTGTCCTTTTCATTGCCTGAGTTGAGAAGGATAATAAAAGGTAGTTGTGCTGGAGATTAACCACTCGGTAAAAGAATCTCACACTTATATCTGACAAAGCTGTGGCAATCCATACTTTCTCGCCAAACAGGATTTTACTCCTCTCAATGTTTCGTATTGTTGCTGCTAGTATTAATGTGGCCTGGAAATCCAACTGACAAACAATACTTTTGACTTTAGTGTCGCTAAAATATTGAATGCTGTTCTTTTGCACCCCTGAATCCAGCAGCATGGGGAAGCTTTCTGAGAAGGCAACACAGACACCTTTACTTAGGGCTCCTGGCACAAAGGTTCTTCTGAACTTATCTCCACTCTCATTGTCTGGAGCAGCAAGGCCGATCCATGTCCACCGGAAGTGCAGGAGCAGCTTTACAATTGCCAGATATGGAGGTTCTTGCTTTGGACTCACTCGGTAGAAAAAAGGGAAATGATGTTTCTGCTCTGGAACGTGGCTGATGACCCCATAGTTGATCTAAGATGAAATTTAAAAAATGGTTGATGGTTTTGCTGTTAGCTACAAAAATAAGTGCTTGTATCTCACATGGCAGAGAACTTCCTTCCACCAGTCCTTGAGATTCTGCTATAAAATGTGCCTCTCTTTCTTGCATCAATTCTTTATGCTCCCAGCCATAGCCTATTACTAACTTCCCACCAAGATCAGGACAGGAGAAAGTGGAGATTTTTCATATCTTCAACAGTGCAAAAACAACCAAATACTATCATAAGACCAGCTCAGATTTCCATGTCTCAGTCATAGCTTGGGGATAATGAATTCTTTTTCTTCCTTGACAGTCCCTGAGATTTTCTTTGGATGTCATTGGAATAAGGGTGAAAAGACATTTTGTCTCCCAAGTCACATGACTGCACTGACTGGAAGAAGGAGAAGAGGCAGAAGAAGCATTGGCACATTGCATGTGCAGGATGGTGGAGAAACTTAAACTGGGTTCTGGATGAAGACTGGTTCAGTTGAAAAAGCTGTGGAAACTGTGCAGATATCTTTAGAAAATCAAGACGTGCAGTGATGCCAGGATGAGGGAAGAAACATTTGAATGCTTGATAGAAACAAACAGTTTTAGGTGTCTTTTAAGCTCCATCGTCTGATCGTTTTATTTATTATGTGACCTTTTTGTACTATTGGGAGATTTTGCACAATGAAAGCTTCATTATCCATTCATACCTGTGGGATTTTGTAGATGGCCAGCATAGTTGAAATGTAATTAAACAGCTCAGAATCAGTCCCTTCAAGCACAGCCAACAGATTATTTTGTCTTCCACAACTGTAGTTTGGGACATTCTCTTGTCCCGTAGACAGCAAGCCCATCATGGCCTCATGCGTGATTCTTGCATTGAAAAAGTTCTCATAAATGCTGTAGCCCAGGGTGATATTTGGTAACAATCTTGGATTCTGGTTTATCTCATGAATAGCAAAGAAGAAGGGCAGCACATGCCAGAAGCTCACACTGTTTATACTGCAATATAAGAGATTTCAATTGGTCTTCATCTTGGGTTTTTATGTTGAATTCATAAAATCACATCATATTTCCTGAAACTGTTCCTTTAATAACTGTTACTTATACCCGAACAGTTGGATTGTAGAATCTTACGATTCTACTCTGGAAAGTTAAGAAATCCACAGTCTAAAATTAGTGATAGAACACTTTACCCCCAATGTACAAGCTAATCTGGTTGGCCTGGTGAAGGAGAATGCAGGACAGGGTTAGACGAGAAACTCACACGCTGTATTGTAATGCAGGAAATATTGTCAGAAATTCATTGTTCAATGAATAAAAGTCAGTTTCCCGGACCATTCATTTACAATGCCTCTCCAGGTGATGCACCACTTTGGATTTTGCTCTTAGTGGAAGAGCCCCATTGACACCAGCGGGACACTCTTTTCCATGCTTTTCTTCAGACTCATAGTGATCCTGACTGGAAACTTTACACTTGATCCCAATCTTTATTTTGTCCAAAGGATGACATCGAGGAGCATTCTTGTCGCAACAACACTTATACTTTTAGAATAATGGATCAACTGTCTTGGCAACTGGATGCATTTATTTAAAATGCACTTTGGAAACCCATTTTCATAAGAAAATACAGGTTTCTATGAAACAGTTCCCTTTCTCTCAAGAATTTCCTGTAGAGTTTCCTTGATTTGTACTTGTAAGAATATTTAAACGGAATTATCCAGATAAAGGTACAGAGATTTCCTTGTGATTTATTGTCTGCGGCTTTGATCACTCAGATCGAGATGTAAGGATGACTTACATTTGGATTACTATAATGCACTCATAGAGCATCCTTGATGACTGTCTGGAACCTGGTACAGAATGTAGTTGCACGGATAGTAAATGGCGTTAATTATGATGCACAAGATAATTGTGTTAATTATTACGCATAGATCATGCCTATGTCCTATAAACCAAGAATGCTGGTTGGCAGGGTAGAAGACATGCCTTTTCTACTATAGCACTTGCTTTCTGGAAAATCCCCCTCTAAAGAGCACGATGCTGGCCACATGACCACGGAAGCATTCTCAGACAAACACTGACTATTTGGCTTGGAAACAAAGATGAGTATCTCACCCTAGAGTCAGTTACGACTGGCAAGGTAACCTTTACCATTTTTTAAGACCCCAGAATCTCTGATACTAGAAGATGAAGTTAGATAAGCACCCTGGTCCTTACCAAATAGGAAGGAACAGGAGAAGAACCAGGGAAGGGAACCAGGGAAGTTCTAACCAAGATATCCAGCAAGTGGCCACCAGTTGCCTTCTTCAGAAGGGCAAGTGGGCCACCAGTTGGAAATGGAAATTTAAATTCCAATAAATCCATCTCCAAAAAAAGCCCAAAAAACATGAGAGATTATTTTTGGTAGATGTTGGATAACAGAGAAAGTCAAAGAACATAGAAAAGTCAACATGCGCTCCACTGATTATAGAAATGGTTTTGATTTTGTCAATCAAATCAAGCTTCAAAATGTTCTGAGAAAAATGGGACTCCAAAAAAATTTCATTGTCCTCATGAGACACCTATGTGCACATCAGGAAGCCATAGTGTGGACAGAATAGACTGGATTCAGCTTGGCAAAGGGATGTGATGAGGATGTATGCTCTCCCCTTATTTATTCAACCTATATGCTGAACATACATTCAGGGAAACAAACACTTACCCGATAGGTGAAATCCCATGGGTGAGAATGTGGGAAAACAGATAGACAGAAGATAGACAGAAGAGAAAGATGTGCATCATCATGGAGAACACTGAAGAGATTGGAAATTATATGGGAAAGAACCTCACTTCTTTGCCTCCACATAAAAGGGGATCTGGTGAATCTCTCTGGAATCACGGAGAGTTATTTTGCAAAGAGCCACCCAGCTCCTAATTTAAGCTTTTTCCTTAAAGCAAATGAAGAAGGGAAAAGATGAGGGAGATCAGGTGCCAGGAAAGGGAAGCCATCCCTATTAAAAATAAGACAGTGGAAAGGATGAAATTAATCACCAATCTTAAGTAGACATCAGGAATTACCTTCTAAATGCGTTCTTTGGAGGCTGAAAGAAAATAAATGGTCGAAATATAGTGGCAGATGTAGATATGATTCCACCAATCAGGAAATCTCCTGGCTTGTAGTAATTAAATCTGTGCTCATCCTCTTTTTCTACATTCAATGGACATTTGATCATCAATGTACCACAAGGAAAATGGGATACCAGGAGAAGCAGCAGCAGTAGAGTTTCACATATCATGATGGAGATCTACTGTAATTCTCTTTGGTGTCAGAGCTGTACAAGGAGAAGCACAAATCTCTCACCAAAGAGCACAAACACACTGACTTGATCAAGCAAGATGAAGTGAAATCTGGCACATTAAAAGGGAAGCATCAGATTCACACCCCTCACCACGTATTCTCCAAGGTTGTTGAGGGACTATGGAGCAGATTTTCAGATTTTTTATAAGAGTTCCGAAGCATATGGCAAATGTGTTGATGAGGGTTGTTACGTATCCCTACCTTGGTTGCAAAATGACGATGGGTGGGGAGGAGTCCCCTAGGCTTTGGTGGAAGAAGATAAAATAATTGTGATTTGGATAATGATACAGGGATTTAGGGATCAGAATCGATTCTCTCTATGACTTCATTTACTGCTGTGCATCAGGGAAAAAACTCTGGTGTACCTCATGGGCATAGTTCCAATTTCAAAGTAATCAATTTTTTTCTATTCAGGAAACTTTGTGTTCCTTTCACCTAAAAAACTTATCACTGAGCTACTAATGTTACAATACTGTCAGCAGTGGGATAGAGTGGGGTCCATGGTGTGTCTTTTCTGTTCCTGGGACATCCAAGAAGAAGAAAAGTGTCCTGCCTGAAGTTATGAGCCATTGGTACTTTTACTTGGGACCTTGAAAACCCCTGTACAGACCCGTGACACAGTACAATAGAACCCTTGCATGATTCTGAGCATTGAATGAAGAGTCCAGGAATCAGACTCACTCTCCTCCCTGCTCCCTTCCCAAATGTGCTCATTTGTTCTCCCTTCCAGTGTCTCATTGAACTGGCTGTTTCCCTCAGCCTTCATGAGTCAGCACCTCAATATGTGCACTAAGTCCTAAAGAGGAAACATGAACTACCTTGAAAGAGAAAAAAATTACATGTGCCTGGCAACGTCAAAATTTTCTCTTTCCAATGGTCTTGCTGACTAACTTGTAGTACTTGCAGATGAGGGTGGAGGAAGTTGAAACTCCTTACCATCACCTTCAGTCTAGCACCTACATTTTAAAGGGAAAAAAAGAATAAAAGAAGCCATCCCAGGTGGACAGGAGGAAGATGGGTTTTTTCAAGGTTGGGCAAGAGATGCTGCTAGTGTGAGAGATGCACAGAGGAGGCAGTGGCTGTGGAGGAGGGGCAGAAACCAGAGGATCCATGGCCAGAGAGAAAATCTAGGAAGGTGTCTGAGGCCATCAAAGCCAAATAAGAATCGTCAGAAACAAACGGAGGCTGTGATTCCAAACAGTGGCAGAACAAACTCCATCTTTGAGAAACTGTCACCATTACCTACTGTAACTACCCCACCTCAGATACATTAACAGCAGATATTTCCTCTACAACCACATCCATCCCTCCTCATAGGCCCACACCTCCTCTTGGGCCCCCACCAATGGTGATTCTGGAAAAAGATGTCCAAAGTTTCCTTCAAAAATAAAAGGTCAGGAAAGTACCAGGCCCAGACAGCATGACCCCTTTCTGCCTGAAAACCTGTGCTGCGTAATTAGCCCCTATCCTCACAAAGATGTTCAATAGATCATTGGAGCTGTGCTACATCCTTTCTTGTTTTAAATGTTCTGCCATCATTCTGGTTCCTACGCAAGCCTCCGTCAATGGGCTGAATGACTACAGACCTTTTCCTTTAACATGAAGACATTTGAAAAGCTGGTGCTGGCCCATTTGAAAGTCATCACAGACCCACTGTGGGACCCTCTGCTGTTTGCCTATCAGGCAAATAGGTCAGCAGATGATGCTGTGAATATGACACTGCATTATATCCTGCAGCCTCTTGACTCCCCAAGGATCAACGCACAAGTCATTGTTGTGGATTTTAGCTCAGTGTTTGACACTATCATCCCAGACATTCTTCACTATAAACTGACCCAACTCACTGTGCCTGCCCATACCTGTAAGTGGATAACTTAACAGACAGGAAACAGCAGGTGAGGCTAGGGAAAAATACATTCATTACTTGGACAATTAACACTGTCACTCCTCTGGGCTGTGTGCACCCTCCACTGCTCTTCTCCCTCGACAACAATGACTGCACCTCTAGGGGTTTTTCTGTCAAAGTTCTGAAATTTTCAGATGATATGACAGTTATTGGTCTCATTCAAAATGGTGATGAGTCTGCATATAGATTGAATAGCTGGTTCTCTGGTGCAATAGCAACAACTTGGAGTTGAATGTGCTCAAAATTGTGGATTTGACAGTGGATTTTAGGAGGAGTTCTTTTATTTCACCCCCTCTTACCATATTTAACAACATAGTATCAACACTACAATCCTTTAAGTTTTTAGGCTTTATAATCTCCCAAGACTTGAAATGGACATTAGTATCATTATTAAGAAGACGCAACAGAGGATGCACTTCTGTGTCAGCTCAAGAAATTCAACCTGCCTCAAGAGCTGCTGATACAGTTCTACAGAGAAATCATTTAATCTGTCCTTTGTACTTCTGTAAGTGTCTAGTTTGGTAGAGCAAGCATGCAGGACTCCAAAGAACAGTCAGAACTGCAGAAAGAATAATTGCAGCTCGTCTGCCCTCCACGGAGGACTTGTATATTGTGCGGGTCAAGAGAAGGGTGAAGAAGATATGTGCAACCCCTCACACCCTGAACACAAATTATTTGAACCTCTTCCTTCTGGATGGTGCTATAGGGTATTGCATATCAAAACAACCAGACACAGGGACAGTTTTTCTCCTGTGCAATCATTCAGCTGAAAATTTAAATTATGCTATAAGACAGGACACAGTGATTATAGCACAAATTCATCCAGAAGTTCTGTCTAATGTGATACTTATCAATAGATTTTGATTCTGATTCTACACTTTCCTGTATTTCCTTTTGTACTGGCTGCAACTTTTAGATGCATACAGTAATGTTGAGGGGGAGGAGAGGAGGGGGAGGGTTATTGCTTGGAAGGAGAATCTGGAATTCTTTCAGGAGTTCTTTCTCTTGAACAACTTTCACTTAATTTATACTTTTTATGCAGTGAGAGAGAAGAACCATCAGCTCAGTTGTGAGATTTCCTGTGCAAGCTCATCACGCAGTGCTCGTCTTGCAAGTTTTCGCTCGTTGACCAAAAATATTAATAAAAAAATCATTCTCAATGGAATTTTATGTAGAAATGATTGTCCCTAATATCTGAAACAAGTAACAATGATTAATATGCAATATAAAGTCGAAATAGAACAAATTAACCAGCACTTTAATTTTTGCTAGAAGATTTTGAGGCAGGGGTCCCCAAGGGCCCGATCCAAGCTGGGCAGAGAATAACAACTGTGGTTTAATTTGGATGATAGTTCTTGATGGTCCCTCGGTTTATGGAAGAGGATTTCCACCTAGCCTCGAGTTCTGTTCTCTCTTGTTTCTGTACATACAGTTCTTAGGAGGTTCATCTGGCCTTTCCTGGGAAGGGTGGCTGCTTTACTGTTAATTTTATCACTATGGATCTGCTCTGAGGCAGATTCTGGAATTGGCTGCTGCTCAGCCTGCTTCAGTCTGGTGGTCCCTGTTGGATCAGGAGGATCCACCACTGCCACCACTTGAGGGCAAAATGGCCTTTTTCCTTTTCCTTCAGTAATGTCTTTCCCGGGTGGTTTGGAAATGTTTCTTATCATAACCTGCCTCCAAGCTATGAGAGGGGGAGAAGAGATGGGCAGGAGGGGACAGGCTGGATGGTGCCATGCGAGGAGGGCTGTGGGTGTGTGTGTGAGCGACAGGGAAGACAGACGATCGATCCTCGTACACTTTGAGAAGAGTCTTGGCTGAAGTGAGGGAGATGAGAGGGAGGAGAGGAGGGGGAGGGTTATTGCTTGGAAGGAGAATCTGGAATTCTTTCAGGAGTTCTTTCTCTTGAACGACTTTCACTTAATTTATACTTTTTATGCAGTGAGAGAGAAGAACCATCAGCTCAGTTGTGAGATTTCTTGTGCAAGCTCATCACGCAGTGCTTGTCTTACAAGTTTTCGCTCGTTAACCAAATTAAATTTTATTTAAAAAAATTTGCTCTTCTTGCAGAACATTCAGGAACTGAGGTACTCACAATTCAAGGTTCCACTGTACTTTACTGTTGAACACATAACTTCATTTATTTGCTTATGTCATTCTTTTATTTGTCTTGCAAGTAGACTGAGAGCTGCTGTAGCAAAGTCAAAGTGCTTCCATGTCTAATCATGTTTGGCAGAACAGTATCTGAAGCTGAATGTGCTGGACAACTAGGCAAAAGTATGTTAATGAAATAAGTTATTAATATCCTTAGTAAGTAAATGTTGGAGGAGAAAGAAACTAAAGCAAGCAAGCATCTATATTGGGCAGCAGCAATAAGATAATGGAGATAGATGATCAATTGTATGACAGTGACAGAAATTTCATTTTATACTGTGCAGGAGAAGGCAATGGAAAACCATGCTATGGAGTTTTTGGTTCTCTCTGAGCTTGACTGTTTGCTTGCAGACATTTCGTAACCCAACTAGGTAATATCATCATGGTTATTATCATGTACTGATTATGTTACCTGTTTGGACAATAAAACATCTGCAGTCAGACAACCAAGCTCAGAGAGCACCAAGGGCTCCATTGAATAAAGTGCCCTATAATAAGGCCTCAATCTGTGGGCCTTCTTAGCTTTTTATAGGCTACAAACGGCACTGGACTATCCCACAACATGATTTCCATTCTATCTCAGAACAATGCTGGTATTTCCACAGTCAGCAGTAGGCCTTTTGAGAGATCCAGGATAAATACCAGTATCCCCTTTAAACTTGTCCTTTTACCAGCATAGATTAATGAAAAAGAAGCATTAATCCTGCAAAATACTGAGAAGGCTAAACAGGTGTGTTATATCCTGTTCATATCTTTAAGCCACCATATACAATACTGCAAATTCATATGTGTGCTATCCACCACCTTAAGTGTCGGAGCACCTGTCATGTACATCATTATTTTTCACAAATAAATACTGTTTGATTTTGATCTATTTCAGAAGATATCAGCATGAAGTGAAACATTTCCTACAAGTAAAAAATTTCTCCCCATACAATGGGATTTTGCTGGTGTATCACAAGATAGGTTGGGAGATTTTTTTTCCCCCCAACATGACACAGGGCCAGATATTTATACTAGAGCTCCTGTGCTTAATAGTTTTTAGTAGGTCTAGTATGAAGAGAATGGTTGAGGAGGATGGTGGTTGGAGGTTTTGGGGTTTGAGAGCTGTTCTTTGTAACTTGTGGAGACACCTTGTGAGGTAAAGGTGTGGGTATTATCAATGGGGCAACTGTGATGTCTTGTAGTGTTGCTGCTCCACAGGTAACCAGATGGCATACCAGCCTCTACCCTGCATAGCAACTTCTGTGCTGGAGTTTGTTGAATTTGTGGTCAGTTTGGTGGTGGAATTTGCCAGGCTTTGAGTCCTGTGGATATCACCTGCCTTTGGGGTCGGAGACACTCAGGCCACTGTAGCAATCATGAACCTGGCCCAATTTATTGATGGTTTGACTGACAGTGGTAATGACAGGTTAGATTTCATTGTTGTCACAAAACAGTGGTGACATGATGCAGAGTTGGGAGAATTTTTTCATCAGTCACTTATATTGGATATATCAGTCCTGATTGCCTTGGAGTAATCTGTGCCTATGCCTCACTGTGGGGAAGAATTTCTGTTCAGTCAGTCTGCCTCAGGGACCTGATTTGTCCAATGAGATTTCACAAGGAATTGGGATATTTCCTGAAGTTCTGGTGAATAGTTCAACCAAGATCTTGAACATTTCTTAGAATGAATAACATGTCTTGGATTGGATCCACTTATGCAGGCTCTCTAAGCACTTGGGACCAGTAGGCCTCCTGGTTTTTGGAGGGTCTGTGGGAGATGAAACAGCATAAGAAATGTCTGGAGTGCCTCTGGAGGAAGACTCTAACCAAGTACAGGTGAGAGCCTGTATGAAGGATTCCCTTGTGATAACAAGAGTGGCAAAACATGCTCATTTCTCTGCCCATATTGCATTCATAGATAGCTATCCATGACCCTGATTTGGGTGATATTTGCTTATCATTTGCTAAGAAGAGCCTTGCAGTGAGGACTGCAAACCATCTGTCAAAATCCACTGACGATGCAGATTTTTTGAATTTGACCATGATACAGATACTTTACTGACCAAGCATGGTTAGACACACAAGGAATTTGGCTCTGGTTCAAGATAACAGTAAATAAAATAATGACATCAACAAATAAATGAAATTATGTATTCATATGTAAAGTGCACATCCAAAATATGCAGCCAGTGGGAAAAAATATTATAAGTAGAATTAGAACCATGATCTGTTGATAAATATATATAAACATTAGTTCCTTCTTGGACCACTGCATTGTCATGACAAAGGGGCTTGTGTAACTCAATAAAACTATTATCTATGCTGTGCAAGGCCACCCAAGTTCTAACAAAACATGATCCATTGGAGAAGAAAATGGCAACCCATTCCAGTATCCTTGCAAAGAAAACCCCATGGCTGGTATCAAAAGGCTAAAAGATATAATGATGGAAGATGAGCCCCTTAGGTCAGATGTCCAATATGCTACTGGGGAAGAGCGGAGGGCAATTACAAGTAGCTCCAGAAAGAGTGAAGTGGCTGGGCCAAAGCCAAAAGGATGTTCAGCTGTAGATGTATCTGGAAGTGAAAGGAAAGTCCAGTGCTGTAAAGAATAATATTGCATAGGAATCTGGAATGTAAGATCTATGAATCAAGGTAAGCTGGATGTGGTCAAACATGAGATGGAAAGATTGAACATCGACATCTTGGGAATTGGTGAACTAAAATGGGCAGGAATGGGCAAATTTAATTCAGATGACCACTATATCTACTACTGTGGACAAGAATCCCTTAGAAGAATGGAGTAGCCATCATAGTCAATAAAACAGTGGAAAAAGCAGTACTATCTCAAAAATGACAGAATTATCTTGGTTTGAATCCAAGCAAACCATTCAGCATCATAGTAATCCAAGTCTATTCCCATCCACTGATGCCAAAGAGGCTGAAGTTGACCAGTTCTATAAAGGGTGACAGCACCTTCTAGAACTACCATGAAAATATGTCCTTTTCATCACAGGGGATTCAAATGCTAAAGCAGGAAGTCAAAAGATAACCAGAATAACAGTCAGGTTTGGCCTTGGAGTATAAAATGAAACAGGGCAAAGGCTAACAGTTTCATCATGAGAACACATTAGCATAGCAAACATTCTTTTCCAATAACCCAAGAGGCAATTCTACACATGGATGTCACCAGATGATAAATCCAAAATTATATTCTTCAAATAGAAGGGGGGAAATGGAAGCAGTGGAAGATTTTATTTTCTTGGGCTCCAAGATCACTGCAGATGGTGACTGCAACCATGAAATTAAAAGACATTTGCTGCTTGGGAGAAAAGCTATGGCAAACCTAG